>SWBH01000284.1:0-14429 GCA_024195465.1 Aureobasidium sp. EXF-8845 | reverse complement strand
TTGTTTCCGAAGGAGGCGTTGGCAGCCTTAGCAACCACAGTGGTGGTCAGGTTCCATACAACTGGGAAGCTAAATTTCTGTCCAGCTGCAATTGCCCCTTTCGGCAGATCCGACAAGCGAACAACAAAGTTTGGGTCCAATGTTTGCACGCTGACTATCTGATTGATGTTGGTCAATGCGGTGCAAGAGAGTGTTTGAGTCGAGAAACTACCCAAAGCGACATCGCCAAAGTCTAATGGAGTACTGCAGTTCAAGGGCAAGTTGACCGGCGAGCCGAGACAATACAGTACGCCAGTAGAATCCGTCGATCACCGTCGGTAGACAGCCCAACACCAGATTGCCAGATACCACCACCTCCACCATTGCTTCCTTGAAGATAAGTGCTCTGGTGCGCTGCTTGGGGTCCAACGACGGCAGCCCATTGTGTTGCGATGTTCTTATTGACAATGTCTATACCGACAACCACGCCAGTATAATTGAACATGTCGCAATGACCACCAAAGCCTCCATAGACATAGTTTCCAACTTGTACAAGCGCGGGTCGCTGCAAGATTACGCCGCCGATGAAGGTGTCCAGAGGTTCATTGTCCGCAACACTGCCGTCAATCAAGATAGGATAGCCAGGAACGTCCTGAAGTGTGTCAAGAGAAACACCATGGAAGTAGTAGACACCGTTCGCAGTGCCCGTATTGCCAGGAACGCGATAGTTAGGGATGTAGGTCTTGGAGAAGAAGTATGCAATCTCGGTCTTTGGATCGATGATGGGCGTACCGATGATACCGATCGTGTTGGCGATATCGGTACAACCGATGTCAGATTGCAAGAAAGGAGGGTGAACCAAGCGTGTGTTGAGGACTGCACCAGTCTTTGCGTTGAGGGTCCGAATATTGTTCTGAGATGAGGCAAGAAACAAGATCTGAACGCCAGTAGATGCCGGTGTAAAGACAAGAGGCTTTGCAAAGAACTGCTCTTTGGCGTTGAAAGCAACTTTCCACAGCTGCCCAAATTGTGCGCTGTCCACCACCGAGGGATCCTAACTTGTCAGTCATTCCAGGAAACTGAAGGCTATCGGGATGGACTTTACCATGTTATGATTTGGCAGATAGCCTGTTTGTCCGAAGTCGGCATCGCGATAACTGTCGGTCGAGGCAACAGCCATTACCATCTTGACACAGCATGACAGTGCATACAGCATAGAGCTTGCCTTGAGGTACCTCATACTGATTGCGAATGTGTAACCTTGATGTGGTATGCGCGAGGTTCGAGGTACTGTAGATGGGTACCTGATCACCCGTATATATACATGATCTCCGAACGACAGCCGCTGCAGGTACCGGAGGTGCGTGGGTGATGAATACTGTAGGAACTTCAGCTCTGGCTATGAGCCAGCTGTCCAGCTCTACCTAATCAGACCGGTCGAGAGGCGTCCTGTCTCATACTCTATCAGCTTGGAACCAGGTCCACGGTGGGCTGACCTTACCTGCGCTGAGTTCTCAGCCATGGCTCATGGGCAAACTATTCCATCTCGACCAAAGCATCGCTCAAAGCCACTCTTACTTCCTGGGCATCCAATAGGGCCATGGTGTAGGCTGACAATCCTTGCAGTGACATTGTGTCGGTCGACAGATATGGTCAAACTAGCGGGATTTTTGCGAACCGAAATTCCACTTGTACATCTCAGGTCTTCCGGGTCAAGACGAGGGTAAGACACGCTACGCTGTGCGTCTATGACAGCTTCTGGGGTGCCTGAACCCTGTGTTTCCATGATTGTTCCAGAGTCTTGATTTATGGTGGCTTGGCGGGCGAAACGGCTTGACCGAGGGTCTTCGGTCTGACCGAGACTCGCGTGGCTCAAAATAAGCTTCACTATGTTCGATGCCTGAGTTCCTTAAGAAGAATGTTCTACCTTGAACTCAACCTGACCTGAAGCTTGGTCTCAGTTATCAGCAAAAGTGAACGGCATCTCGAAGGTCTGCCGATGCAAACGCTCTGAGACTACCGCTGTTGGTTGTGGTTCACAGGTCGTGAAACAACAAAAGTAGTGTGTTGAAGAGGATCACACAACGCGAAGTGACCAACACGACCTCCCATTGCAGGCATCCAGCTGAGACGGCAAACAATCATGAAGCTGGGGAGACTCGAAAGCATCCAAAGTCTTAGCACGAGTCGGCATCAATATCGTGCTCACTGCGTCCATGATCCTTGAGGCTTGAGTGTCTATGGTCGTCGATACATGCGATTGGTCCGGGGTATGCAGAAGGTGACCACGAGGCCAAGGTTGCGCAAGCCTCTCAAGCCTTGTATCGAGTACACACAAGTACCTGTGGGCACTAGACAAGGGTCCAAAAGCCATAATCTTGATTCGGGTGTCGGGCCAGCTGCATTGGTAGCGACACTGAGATGTTCCCAGAATTAACTCGACCGAGCTATCGACACCCGCTGTTCTGATGCGCAGCAATTGTGATGCAGGTATTGTCGGTCGACCTGTCCCATAATCTTTTCCTGCTCATCGTGATGGGTCATGAAGTGTTTGGCTGAGCTGCTAAGTCTGGCAATGAATGTTCTGACTCTGACCTCAAATTCCTTGCAAGGTATCAAGCTTCGGCACCCTCGATGCACCCACCACTTTTACCCCACGTGGTCGCGCGCTTTGGCCACACACATCTGACACACCCCCGCATTCGGTCATCGCAAGTTTGGTATTTCCAAGCCACCGCCCCCCGACCGTCGGCCATCACGACCATTCTGCATGTATCAGCTACCCCGTATCCCGCCATCCAAGGCTGCCAAGTCATTCTTGGCGCATCTTGGTCTCACCGTCTCACGAGAGAGTACGGGTTTAAGAATCGCTTTCAGCTCCTCAGCTGCTTTTTGCGAGATGATCTAGCCCAGGTGTGGCGGTCGAGCATCTTCTTGTGTCTGGGAGTCATCACGCACTACAAAGGAAGAACCTGGAATTCTAGATTCAAAAGCAGAACAGGAGGGGTTTAATCTCTGTGTGCGCATTCTTCTTTCTCGTCTCCCTTCCACAAACTTCGAGGCCTTCCCCGAACTCGTTGTTAGCGACCTCTACACGACTCACGGATTCACTCGCCACGAATCGAAGCTGAAAGGTTTGTGGCTGGAGCCCGAGTGGTTTTCCGAGTCTCCGCGACAATGCGTTTACTGGACTCTCCGTATGGTGAATTCATGACAAGTGTGACAAGAAGATCGTATGTATGGAATCGAGAAACAAAGCGGCACTCATATATCGCGCGCCCGCATCTTTCTATCTCGGTTTGCCCTCGCAAGCTACGTTCACCCCTGAATTGCCATTTTGCCCATGCCTCTAGTTCTGTCCCTCACTGCAGCCAGATCGTCCATGTTGATGATACCGATACCAACCTCTACAAAGTATCTCCACATGACCTCCTCTGAGGTCTGATACTTGGTGCCTGCTGACCCCCAGTATCTGGATATCAACCCCCGAGATCTAGCCTGATCCGGCTGACTAGCCGACGCGTCTTGCTCTTGTAGTGACGTCTTTTTACTGCTGGCAAGACTGATGATGCCAGTCTTTAGCTCGCCAGATGCGTAGTACGAGTTCGAGATGTTGTATGCGTAGGTGGGTGGGCTCGTGGTCCAATCATCTGTGAAGGAATCGTGGAGAGACGCGAGCGGCGCGTCGAGGAAGATATCACGATGTCCAGGATCTACGGCCAGGATGTCGTCAAACTTGGCCTTTCCCGATGCAACGATTGTGAGAGGACGCATGACTCTGCTTGTGCCATTCCAGTGTGTAAGATAGTCGAAAGAACGCAATATCTCGAGTTGCTTGCTGAGCTCCTCCAGCGTCTTCTGGCGTCCATCCTTCAGATCGATAAGGAGGACAAGTGTTTGCTGCGGGACTTTCTCGAATACGCCTCGTAAGGATCCACTCGTGTTGTTAACATTGCGTAATTTGATGAGACGTCGAAGGGGTTCGAGATACATGGCGCTCAGGGTATCCTTTCGCTTCAGAGATCGGCTTGAGTGACCAACAAGTAGGTCAGACTTGACAAGATGCACATCAGCTTCGACACTAATACATCCCGACCCCAGAGCCTCCCAAAGGGGAATTCTGCGCAGGTAATCGTTGTGAGAGTGTACAGCAACAGGCATCACCTGGCTGATTTCGGCCTGACGCACAGCATCCCATATCGCTGGGCTTGCCCAATGTATGCCTTGCCAGGTGCTGAATGAAGCCGCAAAGTTATCATCAGCACTGCGAGCGCTTATGGACGCCAGAGATTTGATCCACCAGAATTGTACAAGGCATCTGTAAGTGTCAGTTCAGTGGTAAAGTAGAGTTTTGGTTTCTTTCGTGACATACAAGATGGAAGCGATACATGCCACACCAAGGAACATGGTTTTTAGCGTGCGTTGTACTGGTTTTGCGATGTGTCTGTCTTCGTCCAACTTCATATGACCGGCCACGGAACTTGGATCGATGCTGCACATCTTGAGAGATAGCTTGTAGAGATATTGCGTTTGGATGGGGCTCTTGTGTCTATTTATCCAAGGGCCCTAATATTGGTGTTTAATGGCAGCCTATTCTTCACTCATCGCTGAACTTTGTTTGTGACCTAAATTTAGCAGACTTGTGAAAGAGTGACGCCTCGAACAACCCTAGGGCAAATACGAAATTTTCGGAAGACATGCTTATCTAGCCGTTGATTACCTCGCCTAGATCACGACATATTGCGTTTAGGGTTAACGAAGAGGTTCCAGAAAAGGGATAAGCCCTAGACTGGGGAGCACCCCAGCCTCTCCAATCGTTCTTGGTCGAGTTATGCCACGATAGTAAGTTGCCGACGACGATCTGCATGAATTTGGCCCTCGAGAACTTGACGTTGAGCAGCTCCGGTGCAGCAATGAAGGATACACCGTTGGGCTTTTGAGCCTTGTTCATGGCGCTGCGGGATCTGCCGGCGATCACGTTGACTAGACCACCCTGACTAGACCCCTCCAAAAGTCTCTTCCATTCTGTGCAAGTCGTGAACGTGCGGAGGGTGTAGTCACTTCTACATGTACAATTTCAGGCATTTTGCGGGGATCGTACGCTTAGAAAGAACGACGTCCTCCATACGTTCAAGCTGATTTCTGACACCTTATACAAGATTGCAAAGCCACGGATTGCTATCTCGTTTGTTATTGGCAGTCCCTTCGCCGATCAATATGCAGCATCAACAAGATCAAAAGCAGCGGGATGTCTTAATACGCACAATGTGTACGTCTTGAGATCTCGCAATTTTTTCCATGTGTAGAGTGAACGCTTTTGAGAAAACCGGCTGACGGTCATGAAGCTGGAGTCCAGAGAGCTCTCTACGTTGACAACGCTAAGTACACAAACACCGATGTCAACCGATGCTAATCGTTTACGAACTTCGAACCGTCGCGATGATCCCCCTGAGCGAGTCAAAGATCCGAAACGCGCGGCACAAGCTCCGCTGAATCCTTTGACCAGAATCTCGTGGTCTTGTCTGATCAGCACGCCCTGTAGCAAAAGCGCTGCGGCATAAGCATACAATTATACGGATGCGACAGATTCGGGGACAGTAGGTCTGGCTAGCGGGGACAATATGTTGGGACGCAGGACGATTGACTTGGGAGGACATCTTTTGGCTAGTGATGGTGCTGAGCGTTCTACACTTGAAGATTCTTCTGTGTCTTTCTTGTCTTATCTTTTCCTGGGATTTAAGTCCATGTCATTATTGGATCATCTAGAAGTGAAACAATTAATGTGGTAACGAAATGATGAAAAGCGACTCGGCTTTCCAGTCGGCAAAATTCCCAAGTCTAGCCTTCGCCGTTATGGCTCTACTCGGAGTAGTCGACCGTCGAACATGACAAAAAATGACTCGAGGTTCAATGCCATGACTCGGAGATCTCATACACTATTCGTGCTGTCTCTCGCCGGTTTGATGATCACCTTCGAGATCCCTCGCACCGGGCGCGGTCGTGATATTCCCCCACACGCTGACTACCCTACCATTCAGCCACAACCGGATGATCTACCTCGGAGAAGTGAGATAGATGAATTAATAGATTGGATGATACGATAAGGTTATTACTGTGCTCCATGTACTACCCATGTATGGTATCTTCCGACTAAAGAACGACTACTTTTATGGTCCTGAACATGTTTTTGAGGTATAGACAAAGCAAGGTTTTGAGCATCTGCCGGCACATCGTTACTGCCATTCCGCCATCTTTATTAGTCTATGCTTCGGCAGTTGATTTCAACGATTATTTTGTCCATTCTCGAGGTTTCGACACAGGTTGAAGTGATCCAAGCGTCAATTACACGACTCGACCACTGATCATAGACCCACTATGGAAATAATCGGCCAATAATGCTGCTCGTTCTACATCTACGGCGACAATTATTTTGCGCCAGAGTCGATCTATTGCCTAGCTAATTGTACGGCAGTGGTCTACCCAACTCATACTCGTCGGATCAAACAGAGTTCGAAACCTTATAGACCTAAAGATAAGTATTCTCTTCAGTCCACCTCACCCTTTCTTGCTCTTCTCCTCACACATACAGACACTATGGCTTCCTCGATGGATATGAGTGCTTTTCCAAATGTATTGGAACTGCAGAGCAGGTCGTCACAAATGGTGGGCGTCTCAATCGCTTTCCTTATACCTGTATGGGTGTCCATAGTTCTTCGTCTCTATGTCAGAGTCTTTATGGCGAAAGCTTTCGGCTGGGACGATGGAATAATGATATGGGCCGCAGTAAGTTCCTTGCCAATGTACCGTCGACTCTGTAGACTTGACACTGATTTCTTCGCAGATGTCTTTCACCTCTTTCGCCGCATTGTTGATTGTCATTGCTGATTATAGTTACAACAAGACAATCGTTGAAGCATATACGACGGCAGACTTTCTCGGCATCTGGAACGGTCTCACGACGGCGCTTGAGGTATCTTTACCTTCCCTCCTTCTCTCCATCCTTTACACACTCATTGCAATTGCATTTCCCTTCTTTACAACACGTACGAAACATATGACGTAGGGTGGAGATTGTCAAAAATGTGGCTTCTTTGCGAGTAATACTCGAAAACGATTGAGCAGACGTCGCACTTCGCAAGCAAACATTCTCGTTGCCGTTTCCATGCTGACTGGTCACAAGTACACCTTGATCTTCAATTGTCTCTATGTCCTCACCACAATCTTGTTCAAGATATCCCTTGCCATCTTCTTCCTTCGCATCGTTGTCGCAAAGTGGCAGCGCAGACTTATTACAATTTCAACTGCAATCTTCACGACATTCAGTCTCGCCTACATGTTCATCACCACTTTTCGATGTGGCTCACCCAAGGATATTCTTCTCCATACTGCAAGAGGAAAATGCATCACGGCCGATATAATATCTCCGCTGCTGTATGTCTCGGGTATCTCCAACGCTTTGATGGATGTAATGTTCGCTTGCCTGCCTACAACTATTCTCTGGAACAGTCAGATGCCGAAAAGGACCAAGATCTCCTGCTGCATACTGTTGAGTATGGGAGGGCTAAGCTGCGTTGCCTCTATCATTCGAATTGGACTCTTGAGTGGCGTCAATAATCAGGCACATTACTTTACTAACGTTGTCAACACGGCTCTGGTATCCATCGTTGAACCTGGACTGGCCATCACGGCGGCTTCTCTCGGAACGCTGAGACCCTTGTTCCAAGCCGTGGCAGAGAAAACATCACTGCCCTCCTGGCAAAGCTCCAACAGCAAATATTCTGCCAGGTCAGCACACCAAAAAGAACACAACTCATCCGGAGGACTTTCGCGAACTACTATCGGGGCGAGAACTATGCAGACGGACACCGACAGCATGACTGAATTGGATACGATTGAGCATGGTCAAGTCGCGTTGGAGAGACCAGAGAGTCAAATATCCCAGAGTTCACTTTTGGATCACGAAGGTCAGAGCGAATGGACGAAGTACGAAGGGAAAGGTGTGATGATGACTCGACAGGTTCGCGTATCAGGAACATAAAAGGTCACAGTATAATCATCCTATGGCGTTCAAAATTTCAGGATTGGTCGAGTCCTTTAACTCTGCATGGAAGATAGATCTCACCTCACTACACGGACACACCTTCACAGACCATCTTGCGGCTGTGCCAATGCCTTATGTTGGAACGCACTTGCAATGACAGGGAAACTTGGAGTGATGGAGCAAACGGAATACGGGCGTCGTCAAGCACTTCTCGAGCAAATATATCGAGCGGACGAGGCAGATCCCAGACCTTGAACTTTGCTGATGTGGTCACATCCGTTGCTGTCGTGGCCTTTGCTAAGGTACGCACAACTATGACTACCGCAGACAGTCGCGGCTCCATCGTCCTCCTCAAGACACTTTTCAAGTCAATGTTGGATGGTACCTTTTGATTTCGGATGGTCTGAGAAATTTGATGTCTAGGGTCTGGCGCCTCAGAAAGCAAATCTGACTAGGTTGATGAGCTTGTCATCTTAGGCCAAGATGATGGTAGTCATCTTGATTTGCTTTCTCTATGAGACGGCTACAGTCGGCATTCTTGTACGAATTTCGTAGCAGTATCTAGAATACATGACCCTTAGTCTGCTTGCTCTTCTTAACGTTGATATCGTGCCAGACCATGACGGCGATGATGCCAAGAGCAAGGAAACAAGTAGCGGCAATCAGCATATAACGCTGAGCCTCACCATAAGAACGTGCGATCGCATTTCTAGTCGGGCTGCCAAGTTCATAGGAAGACTGAACGACGATACTGCCGTAAATCTGTGTGAAGTTGGCTTGAGACTCGGCAGGAAGATAGGCCTGGAGTCTAGCAGGATAGACGCCGGTCCAGATTGCGGCTGCGATGGAGCTACCGATCGCTCCTCCAACGCTAGTGAATGCGTACTGAATGGCGAGTGCGACGGCGACTTCCTGATGAGTGACAGCAGCCATGACGGCAACCTGTTGGCAAATAACGGTTGTTCCACCGCCCAGAGCGATGAAAACCTGACACATGACGATGAAACCAACATTGACGTCTGGCTGACGGAAGGCAATCATCAGACCGACACCGAGCACGCTCAGAGGAGCACCGAAGTAGAGAGCAAGCCACTTGTAACGACCCGAGAATCTAATGAGAAGACCAACAATGATAGCCCAAGAGCAAGATCCGAGGGTGTAAATGTTTCGGATCAGGACAGCGTTGGAGATGGAGAGATCATTTACAACGATCAAGAAAGAGTAGAAGAAGCTGTTCCAGATGTAGAAGCTGACGAAAGCCAAAGCACCATAGATCGAGGATCCAAGTACTGTGCGGTTGGCTAGCATTGCAATGGGTAAGAAGCTCTTGGGCGCGAAGAATTTCTCGTACACTCCAAAGAGGATAAGAGTGATGATTCCAAAGACCAACATACAGATAATCATCGGAGATCGCCATTGCTTGGCTTGGTACGAATACAAGCTGAAGGGTAGCAAGAAAAGAGCAAGACCGCCACAGATCAGGATCAACCCCAACACATCAAGCTCGATAGCGTAATGTTTGATCGACTGCAAAGTAGTTCGACCGCTGTCTGGTCTTGCCTTGTATGTGCCGAGTTTCTTTGCCTTTCGCTTGTTCAAGGTAAAGATGAGCAACACAGGCAAGCACATGATAGGTGTGACGATGGCAAAGGTACCAAAACCCCATCGCCATCCTGGCCCGTTGATGAAGTTTGTTGCAGCCGGACCGGCAGCAAACGTGGTGAAGAGGTAAGGCGTTGAAACGATGCCATACACAATTCCACGGTTACGCAAGCTTGTAGCATCTGCAATCATGACTGCCACAATATACTGAATACCAGTGTATCCAATCCAGTAGAAGACTTGGGCAGCAGCATAAGTCTCGACGTTGTTGCAACCTGCCATCATGACAAGGCCGACTGTCAAGAAGCATCCCATGACGGCGAAGCCCTCACGACGACCCCATACATCGATGATCTTAGATAAGGGTAGGCGTGAGAGTCCTCCAAGAATGCTCGAGAGGATGCCAGTAGTCGCCGTAAGAGAATGCAGGGAGAAGTCGCTTGTGACATAAGCCGAGAATGCGGTGGACATTGTAGAGTGCATAGAGTCGACTGTGTAAATCACGTAAATGCTTGAGAATGGTTAACTTTGGAATGTGGACCGTATCACGAGTCGAAACGTACAAGAAGAAGACGAGTATCAGCGATTTGGTATCCCAAGCCGACGTGACAGCTTCTACCTCGCGTACACCATTCTGAACGCTGCCATCTAAGTCACTGCTGTCGTCGGACAGGGAGGCAGTGTGATCAATGGGTATAGCTTTCTCTTCCCTTCCGTCAGGCGTACTGGACGACTGACCGACAGACCGTTCGTCCAGTTCAGTAGCCGGTGTACTAGCCCAAACTTTGGCTCCAAGGTTCCACATAGCGGAGAGAGGGCGAGCCTGAATTAAACAGGGACAATAAAGTCTGCCAAAGATTGATTAGATGATCAGATAGGGAGCGGCTGATCATGAGCATCTTATATGATAAGATTGTGCATTTTTGCCGCCGAGGTCGTTTTTCTTTCTCCCGTCTTGAGCTCTTGGCCGTACCATTGGCAAAGGCACAAAGAGCCTTCTGTTGGCTGATAAGAGCTGATGAAGGATCCAGATCAGCAAGGTTGCCAAGTGAAAGAGGAGACCGCCAAGTGATAAACTGATCTGCCAAGTGCTTGAAGACCGCTGCCAGAACATCGTCGGTTGTTTTTGGAATGGACATATGCCCATGTCTGGAGAGGCGACCGTGTCTGTAAGACAGTAAATTCAATCATCTTCCAGAACAACGGCTTCATGATCGCTCGACATGGTTCAGTATCTGTAGCAATCGCTGGAACTTCACGCTCTCAATTTCCGCTCGAGTATACTCCTCCGTGATTACAAAGTGCCATCCGGTTGCTTGGAGTATCCGCTTTTAGTTTTTGATTCTCTCATATGGATCCGTGTGTTCAGTACAGGCGTTGTACGTCGGCATTTGGTCTTGACAGATGTCTGAAGGGTTAACGCTCAAGCTGCCATACAACACCTATCGCATTCGAAAAGTCTCGCATGATGACTCCCGTCTTGCTCGTCGTGAATGCTTCCGTCATCGTCTTGAAAGCTGGAGACTCCCTCCGGCCAGTCTTTGCAAAGTGCCATAGGGTTGTGCTGATTGGAAAGACTGCAGCATGAGCACCCCAAAGACCCATACCTGGATTAAAGAAGTGGCCTGCTACTTGTGCAATATTCAATGCTGGTAATTCAGGACTCACCCATTGGGGAAGTTCGAATGCTATCTCCCCGAATGCCGAAAGATCCAGGAATGCTTGAAGTTGTACATGAAATCTTCTGAGAGAACCGTAGAGTATGTTGCACATGGTCCAATATTGTGTGCATGTGGAAAAGAGACCATGTCCATGCAACCGACAGATATCATAAAGGGTACTTCGTTCTCGTGCTTGATCCGAGGAAGGGTCTTCGAGATTGTTGTTGCTAGCGGAGGACGGTCGTTTTTGGTGGCACAGAATCAGAATTTGAGCCTCCCAGGCTTGTAGATCATGGCAGACGACTAAAGATCTGTGCAACAAGGTCATACCGTGAGCGATATGTTCACGGCTCGTATTGCGATTTACAGCTTGAGTTTCATGCTCATGCCAGAAGTCGAAATCACGAAGCAGCTCGGGGACTGGATTGATCAGCTCATACAGCTTGTCTCTCATGTTCAAACTAGGCAACTTCCAAGTAAGTTGAGTGAATGCATTTGGCTGGCGCTTCGAAAGTCCTTGAATTACTGCAGGCAAGCGGACACCGTCGTACAGATCCACGCCTAGACTTGATAGATGTTTTTCACGTCCACGAAGCTGGATCAGACGACATGTACCTTCGACGTGCATTCGCCAGTCGGCTATTTGATTGTGATTTGCATCAATAGCTGAAGGTTCAGAGGAGATTCGTTGAAGCATTTCGAATAGGACGAGGAGGCGACAGCATGCAAGCACACTATCATCTAGTGCTGCGACAGGATCCTGCAAGGCGATGTTGGTCTGTTTGAGTGCTTGTGCGTAGAACCATGCCGCTCGTACGACTAGAGCACGATCGTTGTTCATCCATCCCAGACCAGCCAAAGCGCAAGCTTGAAGGGCGTTCTTCACATCGGGATCTGTGTCTGCCAGTTGTCGAATACTTGGAATCCAGGGTGCCGACAGGATACCGCCAATGCTACCGTCCAGTGAACAGTCTTCCTGTGGTAGGTAATTCGTCCAGAAGCATTCATCCACGATGAGAGAAGTGTCCGTCTTGGCAAGTGAAGACACCGCAGGAGATAAAAGCGAGCTTGATGGGCTGGAGCTGCTACTTTTCCCAACGAATACAAGTTTCCTTTTCTCAAAATTGCAAGTTATCTTCAGTCGCAAACAGCGACCGCATACTGGTTTCTTCAGATCACAACCTTTCTTCCTGGACCTGCAATTGATACAGCCTCGTGTGGTTCGCACGCCCTGCATTTTGCTCCGACATGAACCAAATGCTCTGATGCTGTGATTGTCGCGAGCGAGTCCAGTAGCTTATCTGCCGGTGCTGTTGATAAGCTTCAAGAAATCCTTCGACAATTCGTCGTCATCTGACCCGCTGGCTGCTGGACATCCAGGAAAAGTGCACACCGCAGTCCAACATCCATGTACTGGAAGGCCGACATAGGTCCTCGTAACGAGAGATGGCTTCACTGTCTTGCGATCGACAGCTTGTTGTTGCGCATGAGCTTCTATGTCAAACTCCGACCGACTAGAAGATCGCAAAACCTGTCGCGAGATCATCGCGACACGACCTGCAACATTACATCAGTCTGCTGCTCTCGACACGTACATCTGAGGCATCTGTAACGCATCGATCCCTGGAATCCTTCCATCGCGCTTCATTGGTTTATGTAAGAGGCTTGGATGCTTGGGACTCGGTACAACATCAGGCCGCATCCTTCTGGGCCTCGCAATATTCTCATGTGCAAGAGTCCTGGCACGAAAGTTCTAACCGCAAGAGGAGGTACTCTGCGCTTGACGACGTCGCAAATTGCACCTCTGTATAAGCATGATTTCTTCTGGTCGGGATGTTAGATGTATCGTCGCAGAGTCCGTCTCCTTTGAGCTTCAGGTATGAGCAATCCAAGGCCCTGCTCCTATCATGGGTTGGTGATGATGTTGAGCTCTCTGCATCCGTTCAGTTGAGCAAGGAGCAAAGCTCTTGCTATAGAAGTAGACATGACCCAGCACCTTTCTGAACATCATCTTCACAATATTCATCTACCTCACTTATCAACACATACCTCGTCCTATCTGAACCAACCATCCGCCGTTTGTCAGAACACCTCCTATCACACTCATAATACACCTCCATCTTTTATCTGAACGCTTGGATACACAACCTGAGCCCATTCCTGTTCTCGATGACTGTCTTTCCAAACATGTCGTCCCCAACAACAAGTCTCAAAAAGCCTGCCAATGGCTTCGTTCGTGTCATGCGCCGTGTATACAACCCCTTGGGCTTTTCGAAAGGATACAATGCCATTCTCGGTGAGCTTCGCATCGGCATCCTACCCTTGAACTGCATCTGACTAGCATCTCCAGCATTCCTCGCGCTTGGCTACCTCTTTGGATTTACCCTCGCCAGACTCCAATACTTATCCTTCAACGGTGTTTTCTGCAACCCAAACGCAACAGGAGGCACCGGTGCAGCACCAGGAGAATGTTACTACTACCTCCAAGTCCCATTCAAGATCGGTTCGTGTATTGCCTCGACACACAATATCTTCACTACTAATACATACGCAGGCATGAAATTACATCTCTACACCATCATCCCAGCTGCACTTCTCGTAGTCCTCCAATTCATCCCCGTCATCAGACACAAACTCATCCTCTTCCACCGCATGAACGGCTACATTGTCGTGATCCTATCACTCATCAGCAACGCAGGCACAATAATAATCACCAGACATGCCTTCGGAGGTGACTTTGCCACACAAACCTGGACAGGAGCAATGGTCATCCTAACCACAGTCGGCTACATCATGGCATGGATAAACATAAAACTATTGCAGATAGATCAACACCGAGCTTGGATGTTGAGGACATGGGCATGGGTATGTTTTGTTCCTTTCTCTGGCAGCATTTCTTGGATCTGTCAGTTTTACTGATACACTGCAAAACAGTTCTCAACCATCATTACTATTCGAATCATCATGATCATTTCCGCTCAAATCATCAGTACGAGTCGAACTTGGTAAGTTATCATCACTTGTCCTCTCGCACAACTTCACCTCTGACACTTTTGTCTCGCAGGTACACAGTCCGCCCCTGCGCTCAAATCGCCTTTGCCCTAGGTCAAAACGATACTTTGGCAGCCTACCCGCAATGTATAGAC
>SWBH01000283.1:0-14473 GCA_024195465.1 Aureobasidium sp. EXF-8845 | reverse complement strand
CTTGACACCCATCTGCGGTGTCTTGCCTCCAGGCACCATATTCAAAAGCACAGGCGTAGGAGCAAAGATCTTGACAGCCTTCTCACACTCCTCCTCACTTTGCAGCGCCTCAAGGAACAGAGCATCGACTCCACATTCCACAGCTCCCTTGAGTCTCTCCACCGCCTCCTCAAACCCTAAATCTGCTCTTGCATCCGTCCTCGCAATCACCAACATCTGACTTTCCATCTCGTCCCTCGTTTTTACAGCTGCTCTGAGTCTCGCATAGTAAACCTCTCTCGAGACGCATTGTTTCCCCACCAAATGCCCACATCTCTTTTCTTGAACTTGGTCTTCGATGTGTAGGGCTGCGACACCGGCGAGTGCGTATGCACGTGTCGTTCGCGCTACCATTATAGGGCCACCGTATCCTGTATCTGCGTCTGCGATTACGGGGGTAGATGGGGATAAAGAGGCGATTGTGGAGGCGTTGGAGAGCATGTCGTTTAGGGTTGCGATGCCCAGGTCTGCGGTTCCGAGGCGGGACATGTTTGTTCCTGCTCCCGTCTTTTGAGGTGTGTTAGTGGTGGATGAGGATGGGATGGGATGGGGAGGGGAGAGGTGGCTTACCATGTAGAGACATTCTGCTCCTGCTGCGAGAGCGATGCGGGCGGAGAGGCCATCGTAGACGCCTGGGGCGACGATGATGTGGTCTTGTTTGCTCATCAACTCTCTCAATCGCTTTGCTCCTGTCATGGCCATGTTTGCGGTGTGTTTATTGAGTAGACTGATTTCCTTGCAGTACTTCGTAATATGTCCAGAAGATCAAGAGGAAGATATTCGTTGATATGATGATTTTATTGAATAGTGCAATTGACAAAACTTTCAGAAGCTTTCTGTACCTTGATGGAGTTTGGGGGGTTATTCTTGCCTTATAGCTTATTCTTTTTTACCGACTTCGGAGTTCAGGCCCTTCTTTCCAATTGTTGATTCTGTGTCAGATGCTGTGCACGCCCTACAATAAAACGTAACTAGGCAAGCACCGAGATGTCGCCCTTGGGGAAAATAGCTGATTAATGTTTTGCCTACTCCCGACGTCATAGCTACTTTATTTTTGTCAAGGAGTCGACGGAAGGACGGTCCGGTGCCGGGTTTATTGCCACGTGGATGCGGTATCGGAGCCGAGTGTTCTCCGGCAGAAGACCTCCGGATCTATGTTTGCTCTATGGAATCGCATGACACGAGTTTCTGATCAGTGACAGAGACGCGGAAGAGACCGACTTTGAGAGATGGAGGCTACTCTGACCTCAAAAGAATGCTTATCGTTCATGCTTGGCTGCTAGGCGATCTCTGTACCTTGTCGCCGACCAGAGTTAGAAGCATTGTTGTCTCGTGATCAACAGAAGAAAGAGCACTGCTCGGAGCCTTCCTACACTTCTTTTGCATTGAAAACCCACTCTGCTCCATCAGGACAATCTCTCTTCGAACTCGCACCCAGGTTTGAAAGATGGTTCATGGCTCGCCTGGTAGGCTCGGACCCGATCAAGGGAACGACGGGATAATAACAAGCAAAAGTCAGGAAGAAGCATCTTCGCTGCGGCTCCACCTGCTAAGCGCGTATCCTTCGCAGATATCCTCAGTCAGAAAAGCCATTGCTTAGTCCTTCCCACATACTCTGAACCCCCTTCCAGGGACATGTAATCATGTAGCTAAGCTCCTCTGCTCCGTCACAGATCTTCTTTGTCAAGTCATCCTTGTTCATTGTCTCCAACAAAGAGAAGACGCATTCTTTCACCTTTTGGCTACCGTGCACAAAGACATTGTGCATCCAACGCTTCCCAAATCTGCACCCTCAGAATGCTATATATCCTTCTTCTTATCTCACCTCTGGAGTCCCACTCCACCACTGCACTCTACTGACCGAATTACAACACCACAGAGCCTACTAACCAAACCACCACCCACCATCCACCAAAAGCAAAAATGATCACCTACATCATCCTTTCCTTCCTTGCAGAGGTTCTCGTCTACCTCTTTGTCTCGCCCTTCAATCTCGTCATCGCAGCTCTACAGTTTCAGCCCATCCTTCAGGCCCGCTGGAATCTCTTGATCATGAACTTTGAGATTGTTGCTGGTGAGTTCCTTGAGAGAAGTATCAGAAGATTGCTTGGTATGGAGTAATATTGCGGTAAACATTTGAGATGGGTAAGCGTAAGGAGAGGTGAGTTCGATTTTCGAGATAAGTATGCTTGTTCCCTGCCGGTCTTTGAGCTTTGATAATGCAATTTGTTTTCTTCTTATTTCCACCTTGCAATTCCCGTGTTTCTGTAGTCATCCGATTCCTCTCTTACAATTGTCAGGGAAAGTCAATGAGACGTTGACCTCCTCTATCGAAGGACTCGTATTCTTAGTCGGCTCGACCGTAAGTACCGTGTATGTTGAGACCTGTGTTTCCATAACCTCTGAATGGGTACCTCACGGTCTTCGCCTTCAGCACCTTCGAAGCAACAATGTTCCCCTAGCATTTTTCTCCCTCCTTGTGGACATGATAGTAGCACTTTCCTCGGCTTGGGAATCTGAGCTTCTTGGTCGAGTCTTTGTTGGCGTAGGTACCTATCACATCCACGAGTGCCTCTCGAGGATATCGATGTTCACAAGTTCGGAATGTGTCAAAGGTCATACAGTACACAGTGCGGTCCAACATGTATCGGCGAAGTGGCGAAGAAGGTAATGTTTTCTCCCAGACGCCGGCAATCAGGGCTGTGGGCATGCTGCGCTCAGCTCTACCTTCCTCGAGCATCGCGTCCATGAGGGCATTCTGGAGAGCAGGCACCATGTGCTTATCACCAAACAACCAGGTCTCGATGAGTGTCTCCCAAGAGAGTTTGTGTCCAACTCCGTCCGTGATGCGACGGCTGTAGACAAACTGGTTGAAGATCTCAAAGATATGTTCGCACTCGTCCAGCAGAGTGATTTTGCCATCTGTAGCTTCCCTGAAACAACCGTTGAATGCGGCGCGAAAGTAGTCGGAGTAATAGACGAGGAGATCTTTATGCATGATATACTTCTTCTTATTAGATCCCACTTCAACTGTAATATATGCGCCATTGAAGCAGGCGCTGAGCTTGGTCAACAGTCCGCGGATATGGTCAAAGCAAGCTAGGAATGACTCACCCTGGAGGACTTTTGCAAAGACTTGAAACGGCTCTTGTAGCTGGTCCGAGGAAAGTCTGAGTAGTATCTCTTCCTAACGATTGATCGGAACTTGAGGTTGACATCGTGCTCTGGGTACCTGTATTTCCGCCTGGAGGAACGGCCCTTTCGTGACAGAGAAACACGTTGAGACGCAAACAGCATCCACGTTTGTCTGATCAGTGAGGATCATAAGCTATCATCTGTCTGAGAGTGTCGGAGATCAGGATGGGTAGAGAAGTGTACAACACTTGATGCTTGTCAAGGTGTGGTGCAGAATCCAAGTACAAAAGAAAAGGTGTCTGTGTTGCGATGGAATTATGGTGCACAAGTGAGATGCAAGATGGTGAGTGATCGACAGGATGAATAGGAAATAGAGCGAACAGCTCGGTGGATGGCTCAGTCGAGAATTCTGGACATTGTGTGTGTGGAGGTTAGGTACGATGTTGCGCTCAATGCTTGGTTTCTTCCTTCCCGTCACTCAAGATGTAAACAACACTTTTGACTTCCAACACCGAGACACCAACGGCTATGTCTTACTTGAAACACAATGAGTTCTTTGTTCAACCCATCTTTCGAAATCTCAAAGTACTTTCACTTTCTTCCAACTCGTCAATAGACAAACACTACATGACCACTGCCAAAGATCCCTGACATTCAAATCCTCAATCTTCCACCTCCCCAATCTTACACATCCAAAGTAGCTTCTTTCAACCACTTCCGAAAAATGCTTTCCCTCACCTCCCTCATCATTCCCAGCTTCCTCATCGCCCTCACCCTCCTAATCCTCAACAACTCACCCGCTCGCCTCCTCATCGACGTCCTCGATCCATTCGAATCTATCTGCATGATCATCCGTATCATCTGGGGAATGTTACATACTCCCTCATTGGAAGTTCCCTTGATCCAAGGTCGCGCAACCCGAGGTCCCTTGGTCCGAGGTCCTTGGTCATTCTTTGTGGTTCCTATCGCTTGCGATCTCAAGAATCTGTGGTGAGAATGTTGAGACTCTGGAAAAGATTGGCGGTTTCTATTGGGTTGATTCAATGGGCTTGGGCCTTTGGTTGTCTTTGCTTAGAATGTTCGGAGAGCATCACTACTTTGCTTGGCCTTGGGTTTGTCCATTTTCTGACAGCAGAAAATCTCCCCTCGCTTCACTGAATGTCCAAAGAGTGAGACACGACGATATGACGTCCGTCCTTGTTTCATATCTCCGAGATCTTAGCACCTATGTGAAGTATAGTACACGCTCCATGGAGAATAGCTCCTGAGTCAGACATCTTACCCAACTACTACTGGCGAACGCAACCTCGTCAGTAACTCGCAGGCCAGTGATACGACAAGCAGATTAGATCCAAGTGATTCTTCGGCCGAAGTCGATAGCAGAAACATGCTTAAGGACCAGGGTGTCAAACGAATATTCATCATGAGAGAACATCCATTGACTTGCTCTCATAAAAGAATTATGTCACAAGAATGATGCAGCAGAGAAATTTGTAAGATGATTAATTCGGTTCATGAGGTAAATATGTACAGAGTAGAAGAACCAGCGACAATGACTACAGATTTAAATTTACAAGAAAAGGAAAGTTCGTGCAACGCTTATCCAAAGCGGCTGTTGATTATGTCGTCGAGGAATCTCAGCATACAATGCTTAAAGATAACCCTTGTATCATGAGAAGGAGTTCATAGTCTACGATGAGACGTGGTTGCAAAGAGGCTTGGTAGGTGCGGCGGTGAAGTACACCTTGTTGTAGACGTTGTTACCAGCGTTAGAAGCCTGAGCAGAAGGGGAGTTGACGGGACCACCAGTCTTGCTGGCGCTGGGGTACAGAAGACTATCACCGTCGTTGAGATCAGGAGAGAGGGTGTCAAGGGAGCAGCCAAGAGCACCGACACCAAGTACGGGCACAAGCTTGCTCAGAGCCCAGTCAGCGGCCTGACCGGCAGCCTTCTCGTCTCCAGCGACGACGAGAGGAGTAATGGATCGGATACCCTGGAAGACATCGCAGAGAATGTTGGTGACGTTGAAGTTGGGTGTGAGGAGCTGGGAAGCACCAGGAACGACAATGTTCGAGGGGTAGATCTGAAGGAAGGCGTCGGTGAGAGCCTGGACAGCACCGTAAGGGTAGCTGCGGCGGTACCAGTTCTGAGGCCACTTCTCAGGAACGTACTCGAAGTTGCCGTTCTTGTTGAGCTGCCAGCCGACAATTGCCGAGACAGACTCGTAGTTGGGAACACCTCCAAGACCATAGGTACCGTTGCTGAAGAACTGAGGGTAGAAAGCGAAGGCACCGAGCGAGACGATTTGAGGGAATGGGAAGGCGTAGAGGAAGGGGTTGTACTTCTTGCTGAAGTCGGCATTCTTGGCGTACTGCTGGGCCATCTCTGACATGCCGTACTGACCACTGCCAGCCTTGATGATCTCAACACCCTGCTTGACAAGACGGGATGAGACGTGGTGGTTGTCACCACAGCCAGTGTAGTAGTCCTCGCGATGAGGAGAGATATCAGCTTCAGAGGTGGAGTGACGGTTCAGGCCACCAACGTTGCCAGGACCAGCACCGAGGTAGAACGACTCAGTAGCAATGTCACCATCAGCAAGAATGGAGAAGACAGCCAGGACTGTGGCAAGATCGGTGCCCATGTTGAAACCACGTGCGGTGGCTTCCAGAACTTGTCCATAGTTGACGTAACCGTTGCGAGGCAGATAGCCGTAATTGGCGAGGAGGTTTAACCCGGGACAAGGTCCACGGCTATCAGAAGCTTTAGGTGCCTGGAATTCGAAGCCAGGTTCAGGACGCTTGTCGTTAGGGTTCAGAACACCTTCAGCAATGGATCCTATATAGTTGTTAGCAAGAGTGTCTTGAGAATAAGGAGAGCGATACACGTACCGAGAAGACCTCTAACATCGTTGGCGAGAGTTCCGACAGCGCCACCGAGAAGACCACTAAGGAGTTGAGGCTCTCTCTTGGCCAACTTTTCTTCAGCAGCCCTTTCTTTGAGCATCTTGACCATATCCTCCTTGGATCCACCCATCATCTGAGGGAATCCCAAGGCGAGGGAAGGGAGCACGGCTCCTGCGATAGCGAGATTGAACTTCATGGTGATGTTCAGGTAAGGTAATTGACTGAGTATGAAAGTGACCCACCTGGAGGAAGAGGGAAGGCCAATATATACACCTTCTGACGAGAACCCTGTGGCATGAGGAAAGTGAACGCATTCCCCACTACCCAGCGGCTTGTTCTACCAAAACTGGTCAAGCCAATGCTAGTACGCATATCGATTGGGTTCGTTGAGTGGTTGCAGTACGTCGGGCAATGCATTGACGGATGATCTTTCCTAATGCTCGAAGAGCTGGGGTATCGATCAGCGGTGACATGGGTGGCAGTATGAGGGAAGCCCGTACGAATCATGACTCCAGGGAGCGGAACTCGCAGCATGAGCACCTGTGCAGAGTCCTGTCCTTGCTGATGACCAATTGACAGCCTCTCAGAGCTCGCCGATTATCCCGATTTGTGCGCGAGCCGCATATGGTAATGCCGGTTCTGATCTTTCGACAGAGCATCCAAGCTCTATGACGAAGTTGCGCCCAAAATCTGTATCTAGCAGGAGTTTTTGGCATGAAGCGAGCGGGACATGGCAGCAGATCTACAGCGCCGCCTCACCAGCGTACCCGTTCGTAAACATGTTGATCGTTGTTCTTCACGTTCAGCCACGACTTGTTCTCTGTTGCAAACGTTCTTCCAAGGTTGAGGTCTCAGATCCGGGCGGCGGTTGTACCTTTTTGCTGTTTGCGTTGGTAAGGTTCTGGAGATCGACTGTGGCTTGCGGGATGGGCGTGCAACGGGGAAAGAGCCTCATCACCATGGCGTATGTCTCGAGCAACCCGTTCGTGTGCCTCTTGACTTGTAACCAACACATGTCCTGAGAATGTTCATCTCTGCTCTGTGACGAGTGATTGATAGCGCGGTTAAGCAATGCTGATGGCGGCAAAGAAGTCCTCGCTAAAGTCCACGTCGCACACTTTCCAGGATTTCAGCTGCAACGACGATCTCTCCTTCCCGATCAGAATGCACGTCTTCCCGATCGAGTCATTGCAACGACACAATAGGTCATCATCAGCCGAACAAGCCTTTTCGGATATCCACTTTACTCCTCAGAAATAGCGGAGCGAAGATGAATTACATCTTTCCATCATCATCGGTGGTCGTAAGGCCCAATGATGATGTTGGGATTTGTCCAGATATTCTGCCATTGTGAATTTGTGTGCGCTTACTTGACTCGATCAAACAGGAGATCGTCTCCGTCGTGGGCGAAATCATCGATCTCAGAGGCATCGCGGTAGAAACTCGATGCATCTGTCTGTATTTGCTGAAGTACTCGTTGGCATTTCGAGTTTGGCGGTAGAGATGCTTGTGTACCAAAGTTTAGAAACTCGAAATGATGTCTTTGCTGCCGCTCATGCCCTGTTGGAGTTCGTGCATTCTGTTTGCCTTGATAGGACCAAGAAATTGTCAGCGAATATCAGTCCCAAGATCTAAGGCTTGACTGGTTGTAGTTGTTGCGAACAAACGTGCGTTGAATATATACAGGGTCATAACTGTTATTGCAGGACAGGCGTCACCTAAAGTGGTATGCATATGTACAGGAACAGTCGGTTCAAGGGAGGTGTTGTTAAATTGCACCTGCACGCATGTCACGGCGGTGTTGAAGACGAGCCGCATCCTCTTTGGGCAAGGTTTCTTCGGCAAGGGCGTTGAGGCTCACTGATGACGATCATGGAGATCTGCAACAAAACATCGACATCATGAGCTTCCTTGAACCTCGATGTCCCTCTTTTTCTGCATACACACCGCGGCTCCAGGAAACCTTAGAGGTGCTTCTCCTGATTTTTGCGCGGATGACTAGCTCTTTCGAGCGCAGTCAACACAAAATGATTTATTGACCAAGCCATACTCTTCAGAGAGTAGGTATGCGAATTGCCATTGGGTATCTTGCCAGTGTTTGAAAATGCGAAAAGAAGAAGGAGAACACAAAACATGCTACCCTGTAGAAAACAGATCAAAATCCTACGCCCAAAGAAATGCAGACAATAACACCTGTTCGCGATGCAGTGGAAAACAAAACAGCCTCTATCAAAACCAACGCCAGGTGAGTACTAGAACATGTGTTCGTTTCGAGACAGTTGTTGTTACCGTCACGGTTGTGACATTCGTGAGTGATGGGGATTATCTCTGGCCATGGTCAATGCTCCACGCTTGCCCATAAGGTCAATACCGCTATCCATCTCGCTGCCAACACTTCGTCTGTCGGGCTCGCCGAAGTCTGGAAGAGCGCCAGGTCGTTCGTCAATACTGTGGACGCTCTCAGCATCATCGACCTGCGAGGACACTTCGTCTGCATCATCACCAGAGAGGATGCGACCGCCAAGTTTGACCTCTGAAGATACGACTTGATACTCGAGAGCTTTCCTCCCGTCTTTGATTAGACCTTCGGTCCAGTAAAGACAACGCTGCAAAGACTGATTCATTCGCTGCGTGTCCATGAGTAGTTCACGATGTCGGCTCAGATCGAGTCGCAGACGACTTTCATCCTCAGCTCGTTGTGCAGCATCACGAGTGGCTTGGGCGCCAGGAGATAATGGTGCAGCTGAGGAACTCGTCGACTCCTCGTCAGAAGAGTCTGTGTCAGGCTGTGAGTGGAAAGGACTAGACGGTCGAGCCCCTTCATCATCATCGTCGAAATCAGGCAAGTCGGTTTCTTCGTCCAAGGTCGAAAGATCTTGATCGCCGTCGCTTGATCTCCTTTGAGCAACAGCAAATTGACCAGCTCGGCTCAAGCGACGGAATCTTTTCAATTCTGCTTTTTGCTTCCTGAGCTCCCGTTCCAGGGATTTGTTGATGGTCAGAAGCGACGAGTTTGAAATCTCGAGATCGAGAACTTTTCTCTCGCGCCGTGCCTCAGCATAGGGATCGATAGGCAGAACGTCGTTACTCGGCAAAGTATCAGAGGACGATGTATCGACCGAACCATGAGCACCATTATCTGGGAAAGGCGTAGGAGAGTCAAGAGTGTCTTCCTCGCTTACAGATTCTGTAATGGCTGGTATGGGATGTGACTGTCGACGGACATCAGGACTATCTGTGTCAATAGAGGACAGACTAGTGCTTCGCAAGTGGGTATTTCGCAACGAAGCGGCACTAGTCTTGCGCTGAGTTGTTTGGGCAGGATGAAAAGGTAAAGGCGGACCTCCGAGGGCGAATATCTGGGAGGCTCCCTTTCTATATGACAGGTGGATATTGTTCTTGGGTGGTGAAGTAGGACTTGTGAAGTAATTTGAGGCTGAAGAAACAGCACTTAGAGGTGGTGAGGTTATAGCAGGAGTAAGCGCCGAGTCCGAGGGCACAGGTGATTGCACAAAGAATTGACGAGGGCGCGAGTCGGTGACAGCTGACACGTTGGAAAGAACAGGAGAAGAGCTTCGATGCAAGAGTGGCTTTGGCTCTAGAGTCTGCTGCTGGCCATTGGCATGTAGGAAGGATGGCGTCTTTCTCAGTCTCGGTGCCTGGACTGGAGGTGGAGGTTGTGATTGTTGTTGTGATTTGGCGTCGCTAGCGTGGAAGAACATGGGACTCGAGTCTTTTTCCAATTTTGCTGAAGTAGGGCGCGATGTAGGGACTGGCGAAATCCTTGCAGGGCCCGGGCCAGGCGGCTGTAATGTCGAGGTATTTGGTCTGGGAGCGTCTGGAGACTTGACGAAGCCGCGGATCGTAGGGGCAGGTCTGCTGGTTGCAGCCGGAACAGCACGAGAGACATTCGCATTGGCTGGTCTCACGGAGCCCACGACGCTCTTTGCTCTGCTAGAGGCAGCTAGCTGTGGACGGCGTACGGCAGGTTCGCTATTTGTGGGAGAGATCATAAGGGGTCTCTTTCTTGCATGACTCGGAGTATCTTCATCAAGGAGGTGAGCGGTCGGAGTCGAGTTGATGATTTGGCCAGCTCGAGTCTTTCCAGTCAAAGATTGTGGTGTGACATATGAAGGGGCGGCCTGCGCCGTCGGACGCGTCGAGGAAAGAGGTGAGGGCGTGGGTTTGTGATTGTTCAGTTTAGGCCTGAATTCCGACTCTTGCAATTTTGGTCGAAAAGGCGGTGTTGATGTCGAGGTTGTTGTTATTGTCGAAGAGGTTGAGGAAGGTGTATTCTGGGCGAGTCGCGGCGTAGTCTGCGCTCGAGCGAGGGCGGGTTTCAATGGCACTCCAGGTCGGGAAGGAGCAGTCGTGGGAGTGTTGCGGTTATTAGCCATGATGGTTTATTGTTATGAGGAAGGAGCGGGTCGATTCGTCTGCACCAACGTTGTCCGCCACCATCCAATCATCTCTACAACAGTGATATCTCTCTGTCCAAGTGCCGGTACATGGTCTTGTACGTGTAGGATAAGAGACCGGCTTCTGCGTAGTTGGAATGAAGCATTAAACGTCGGTTGCCGTGGTTGTCACGGCTAGACGACGTCCAAGTCCTGGAACAATCTCCAGATGACGCTCCAGCCCACCAACGACCCGCTTCCCGCAACTTTCTTTCGCCTCGAAGCATTTATTCCTCCTTTTTTCTTCTTTTATGTTCGCGACTTCCCCACGTTCGCGACTGTCTCGCGATTCTGGAGGCAACTTTTCGGACGCTTTCCGCTCTGGTCTCTACCAACACTCTAACATCTGGTGACCAGCACCAAATGCGCAATCCTACAAACCATGGATGGCTCCGACCACCATGACAGTGTCCCCTCCGCTGTCGACGGTACGGTTCTCAGCTCTGAGAACCCGATCGACCCTGAATCAAGTCAACATCACACCTTGAAGTACCATCTTCTGGGTCCATCCCTCACAAAACCTGGTCAAGATGATGTCGATCAGAAAAAAGTCTCGGAGATCATCTATGAGGCATCCAAAGGCAGCAAGTTCTTCTTGCAGGAAGAGCAAAAGGATAAAAACTTGACTATCAAGATCAACCGTATTCTCGCAAAGAAACGCCAACTGGATCGCCTCGACTTAAGCTACGACTTGCGCAAAGCAGACGAATACGTACAGACACTCGAACTCAGTAGTCGCGACCTGACCCAAACCATTGTTCACGTCGATTGTGATGCATTCTACGCTGCTGTCGAAGAGCTCGACCGCCCGGACCTAAAAGATGTGCCATTTGCTGTTGGAAAAGGTGTCTTGACAACGTGCAACTACCACGCCAGAAAGCACGGATGTCGCAGTGGCATGGCTGGTTACATTGCCGACAAGCTCTGTCCTCAACTCATCCATATCTCGCCAAACTTCGAGAAGTACTCGGCCAAAGCAAAGGAAATTCGTGCTGTCTTGGTCAAATACGACGCCAGGTTTGAGGCCGCAAGTGTCGACGAAGCCTACCTCAACATCACTCAGTATTGCGAGGAACACAACATGACCCCTGAAGATGTTGTACAACAACTGCGTGCAGAAGTACATCAAGAGTGTCTCGTTACTGTCTCGGCTGGTATAGCTGCCAACGCCAAACTAGCAAAGATCTGCTCCAACAAAAACAAGCCCGATGGACAGTTCACGCTACCCTCAGACCGTGCCAGTATCATGTCGTTCATGAAGGATCTACCCACACGTAAGGTGAACGGAATCGGCAGAGTCTTCGAACGCGAGCTCGACGCTATTGGTGTCAAGACTTGCGGTGACATTTTCGAGCATCGTGCTTACATGTCTAAGCTCTTTGGAGAAAAAGCGTTTCAATTTCTCATGGGCGTATATCTCGGACTCGGCAGGACAAATGTTCAACCAGCGGAGGAGTACGAGCGCAAGAGCGTTGGGACCGAAAGTACGTTCAAAGAGATGTCAGATCCTCAACAACTCCGAGACATGCTTCGACATGTTGCTGAAGAGTTGGAGAAGGACTGCGAGAGAACACAATTCAAAGGCAGGACACTAGTGCTGAAAGTGAAGCTGCATACATACGAGATTTTGACTCGCCAGGTCGCTCCGATGAAGGCCGTACATTTGGCTGACGACCTCTACAAATTCGCTTTACCTATGCTTGTCAAGCTGGAAAGAGAAGTTCCGAAATTCACCTTGCGCCTTATGGGGCTGAGACTTACATCGTTGGTAAGTATGAAGAAGAGCAACATTGACACCTTCTTCACGCCGAAACCGCAGTCTGCATTGATAAAGCCGTTCATACCTGCCGGTGAGGGCGAATGGGAGCAATGGCCTGACTCGGAATTCGAGGATGCCGCCCGCCAAGAGAAGCAGGATGACTTGGACACCCTTGAAAAGATGAGTCAGGAGTACAACGAAGAGTACAATAATACTCCGATACCACCAGCCGTCGGACACGCAGGTACAATAATAGAAACTGTGCCTGCAGCGACTTCTGAACACACGGGTAAAGACGAGAAAGACGTGCACGAAGAGACATGGAAGTGCCCTATCTGCAGTCAGTCACAGTCTGCTGATGCTGTGCTTTTCAACCAGCATATTGATGGATGTTTGTCGAAACAGACCATCAAGGACATTGTTCGTGAGAATGCGTCGCCATCTCGTTCTCCACAGGAGAAAGCTCCCATGCTTGGACAGGGCAAGAAAAGAGGTCGACCGAAGGCGCCCGACCCGCAACCGAAGCGGCCGAAGAGCGCCTTCTTCTCTCGATGAACCATGTAGATGTACTGTACTTAGACTTTGTTCCCTGCTTGAATACCTCAAGATCCCTTTCCTGATCACTGCTCTACCAAAGAAATCCTTGAATCCAACACTATGTCCGATTCTGCTCGGCTAAGTTCTATCGTTCAGCTTTCGAAGCGACGGCAGATTGGCAACAAGACCGGACAACAGCTCTCGGGTTTGAAGCATTCTGCAGCTGATACGGGGCGGCAAATCCTTTCCATATAAATCCTGCAGAGTCTCCACTATCGTGCCCTGTATGTTGTCCGAGACATCTGCTGTGTTGTTCATGGTGGCTGTCTTTAAGCCTCGATTGACACTCGGCAACGAAGCGGGGTTGCAAGATGAGTCCCGACTACAGCGCTTCTCAACCTGCATCTGGCGTTTCTGTCACCGACATAGATGAGACTCTATACTGTGGCGCTCGAATCGCTGTCGTCTCCATCGCTGTTGACAGCCGCCTCCATGTCAACATTGGGCTTTGAAGCGTGAGCTAAAAATGTGTATGTAAGCCAGGTTCACAAAATCTCCGAAACCTAGACACGCTTCGGGAATGGCGCGCATGCAGGTCCGGACAATACCACAACCCAATCTGCGCAAACAAGACGAAACCGGGCATGTCGAGTATACTTTCAATCTATACATGGAATATTGGCCGTAGGCTTTGCTCACAGCTTGCAGAGAACTGGCGCCATAGTGAGGCAAAACAGGCTTGGCTGTGCCTTCGATGCGCTTTACGACCGTCTGACAGGGAAGGTGCCATGCAAGATGGTTGATGCCATCATCACAGGCTAAATTTACATCTGCACACGCTGCACGCAACCGACATGCTGTCAACCCATGCTGTGTAACACAGAGCATGCAAGACACGTTTTATCTACAGTGTACAATGGTAATAACATTTGCAGTCTCAATGCTTGATGCTCAGCTAGAGTACGATGATGGCATTCGAAAGACAGTAAAGAACAACACAAAGAGCCATTTCTGCAGAGCTTGACAAGTAAGATACATATTGCCGACATATCCATGATTTGAGACTATCTTGACATTACGGCACGGTCGTGCCGGCACACTAGCATAATCATCTCGTCCCGTATAAGCCCCTCCCATACCATCATCTCGCTAACCGGACGGCAGTCTTACCACTGCTGGCTGAAAGCGAGGGAGACGTACCGCTGTTTGTGATGAAGGATGCTGACAAGCATATACGAAACTCCGAAGGATTCTTATAGTGGATATACCACCAGATAGATATAAAGACAAGCTCTGCTGCCCCAGGTCGATCAGCAGCAGATCATTCAACCCTTCTCTATCTATTCTCGATAATACTCCTTCATCTTCATCATGAAGTCTGGATTTGCCCTTGCGGCTCTTGCCTTTGGTGGCATGAGCTTTGCTCAATCTACTGTTATTGCGTCTTCCGCTGTCGAAGTCGATGGTCAAACTACAACACTCCTCAGCAACATTGACCCATCGGATATTGCTGCCCTTCCTGAGCCGGAAGTTCTTGGTCCTCCAATTGGTGTTGTCGACAGTGTCCCATCAGCGACTTACAATGCTGCCGAGGCGACTGCTTCCGTCCTCGCTCTTGTCGCTGCAGCTACTGATGCTCA
>SWBH01000282.1:0-14478 GCA_024195465.1 Aureobasidium sp. EXF-8845 | reverse complement strand
CCACGAGTGACGGGACCGCCATGTGGACCAGGTGCTGGTGGACCGGGAGGTGGTGGACCTGGGGGAGCTGCATCCCTGGCCACGGCAAGAGCTGTCACGTAAGGTGCAGCCAATGCGGCGCTCAATACATAGCTGAGTCTCATCCTTGTCTGTTATGGATAGGGTTAAAAAAGAAAAGCGAGAGAGTTCGAAACAAGTCGTCGAGTACCTGGACAAAAGGACCAAGATCTGCTTTTAACCCTTCCACGTGAGATAAAACGATCCCCTGCAGATCGTTTTTGCTAATGAGGCCATGTGCAGGTTGAGACAGGCCAGGCTCAGAAAAGGGTCCATGCCTGGGGTTACATTCATGTTGAAGTGCGGATGTTGTTCGGCAGTAGCCTTTCGTTCCAACGACACCATGAGTTTCTATCAATGATGTTTATGCTAACAAATTCGCATCTACAAGAATTCTAGAGGGGAGCGATCAAGAAAGCATTTATTCGGTGTCTATTAATTCGGGTTGTCAAGAAATTGTCCATTCGATAGCTTGGTGTAGGTTAACAGACTCTGGCTCAGGCAAAGGGGGACATCTCAAGCCTCGCCCCGCCGGCAGATTGATACGACCTGTACGGCAAGAAGCCAAGGTGGACACCCGCCCAAGTTCCAAGTGTGGGGCCTTACATTTAGTTCAACACCACTTTGCTGCCACGAAGTTCTCGACCTTGTCGCGCCTCGCGAGAGTGTCGTCTGTTGCGAGTCAGGGAACAAGGGACCGCGCCATCCGACCGTCTCGCCGTTGGGGCTTGTACGCGATGTGGCGCTCTACCGCAGAACAAGCATACTTGCTCTTCGACCAACGTGTGCAAGAAGTACTCGGACCGGTAAGAGAAAGCTCGGCATCTCTACTCTCGAAACGAATCCGAGCACTTGAGCATGCGCTGGTGGTGTAGTGGAAGAGTCGAACGCGAAAGCCAGTGGACTAATTAGAAGCGAGATGGTTGCTGACTCTTGTTGTTGAAGGTTTCGCGTAATCGGAATCAAACGGCCGCAGCAGAGTCAAAAGCAGGACTCTCTTGAGTCGGTCTCGACATGAAACCTCGTATCTCAACCCAATTTCTGTCTGGCTGTGGGATTCAAGATATCGCAGTCGTTAATTGGTTGGATCGAATCAAAGTTATCAAACAAGGTTGGCAGGGCTTTGAACGACCAAGGTGCTGTCTTATGAAGGCGTCAATACTGAAAGCATCCGATGAGAAAAAGCAACCGGACATGATGTATTCGTCTGTGCTGGGCCGATCTTGATCCCTTGGCCTGCACAGGGAACCGCTCTGTGGAAATTCGCAATTGCCCTGCTGTTCACTCGATTCTCTGGGGAGCGCGAACTAATTATTGGTGACATGAATCGCTTCAATGAAAAGATGACCGCGGGCTTGAGTGGTTCATTCGTCCCTCGGAACTGCCGCAAGCAAAACACTAGATTGCTGATAGGTACAATAGCCAAATCTGCGTTACCGCGTGAGACCCTTCTGGAAAGCAATTGCGGAGACCTTCCTTTTAGCTATTTACGTCCGTACAGCTTGTTGATCCATCGTGTTCAGCCAAAGCGAAATGGTCGTCCACTAGCTTGTAGATCGTTAGCCCTGCTGCAAGCCATCATGCAACCGTCACGCGAGAGAAACACATAAGAAGTGCAGTGTTCCAGTCTACTGGGAACAGTTGATTGTTTTGCTGCTCGGTGTTGTCTATTATTTTCTGCTCCCTGTCGAATAGTGGATCCGTCCACCAGGGAATTGTTTGAGCTTCGAGGATCTTTCATGTAATAATTGATTGCCTTGTCTATCATAGCCATGCCAGATTCGTCTGTAGGGCAGGTCGTATGTGCATCACTCAGCATGATCTGCGCTGTCACAACTGCTGATCATTATCTTGATAGATCTCGTGGTACATTTGCACGATTGTACCATGTTTCTTCTTGTTCCTGCGCTTGTTCAGTCGCTGGCAACGATTCGGTCGACTCTCTCTCGATGATTACTTCCTCGTCCTTGCGGCGCTGTGCCTCACTGGCGACTTGGCTATTCAACAGCATATGTATGTGCCTTATGGTAGCCTGCTACATTGTGTCATCTAACAAAACACAGGTGGAATCTCGGACTCGGAAACATCGGAGGAGCATCCCAGGAACAATTTATCGGCATCATGAAGATGATCGTGCCTGGTTCAGTTCTCTATGTCTCCTCGCTCTGGTGCATCAAATTCGCCCTCGTCCTCTTTTACAAGAAGCTTGCCGCTCCAGGATCGAAGATGCAAGTCGCCTACAACTTCGCCTTGGCTGGTCTGGCTGTAACATACACCACAATCTTCTTCGATATATTGTTTCAATGCTACCCTTATGACAAACGCTGGTCCCACGACCCGAGTTATCAGTGCAGCCCCAAGGCTTCGAGGATCAATTATTGGATCACCATTCTGTTCAACATTTTCTCTGACTTCATCATCATCTGTCTTCCTATCACCATGGTCATGAAGCTACAGATGAAGCTCAAGCAAAGACTAGCCGTCGCATTTATCTTTGCTCTCGGTGGCTTTGTCTTGATTGCCAGCAGTAAGTTTCTCTTGTCGATCAGCAACCAACTTTTGCAAGCACTAACAACCAAACAGTTATCCGAGCTATCTACTCCTGGCAAAACAAGACCATGCTGACCTGTACTGTCTCCATGGTGGAAAACGGCGTCGCTATCATTGGTGCCTGTCTACCTGCTCTTCGCGCCATCTTCCTTGGTCAACCTTCGACAAACGGCAACAGCAGTTTCGCAAAGCACTACGAACTCTCCTCGAACCAACGCAGAATTCCTGCAGTTCGAAATACGACAAACTTCACATCCTCGACCGTCCGAGGAGGCAGAAGCCACTCAGTCGACTCCGATGAAGAGCTGGTGAGGAACATGCAAGCGCATGGTCAGGCTCAGCCTTATGTTTCTGCCGAATCGAGCATGTCTGATGACAGAGACGATAAGGTAGGCGGTATCATGGTTGCTACAACAGTCGATGTCAACCACAAGGATCAGGACAGCGTAATCTCAATGCAACCTCCTTTCGGGGCTCACAGGGTCTGATTTATCTCCTTCGCCAAGACGTATATATCAAAATCTTACACTATATCTAATTTGTCATGAATCAAATCACGAATGTCTTCATGTCGCTGGCAGTTCCACCGAGACGTTATCAATTGGTCCAGGAAAGCCATTGCTCGTTGCCGAAGTTTTGACCGGTAAAGAATAGATAGTCTTCCGGCACTTCCATCGAATAGGACAGGGTATTCAGGAATTCAGGACTCAAGTAGTCGGACCCTGCAGTGTCTGCCGAATAGCCGCCTAGTGGAGGCTCTCGGTTGCTAGCAGATTGCGCCGAATGGTGTCTCTGACCACTTCTACCAGACTTGCGAGATACGTGTATTCTCCCAATCAGAGGAAGAAGCAGACTGACCTTTTGTGGCTCACCGGAATCTGGCTGTTCAAGCAGAGATCGCAAAGTTCTGATGGCCTCGACTCCGTGAAAAGCAGACTGACTACCGGTACGAGCTGAAGCTTGTTCCATGGCTTGGACAGCATCGTCAACCAGAGAACACGTCTGCTGAGCATCCATGAGATGCCAAGAAGCTACGGCAGATGGACCCGCTGCTGGATTGTTTGCAGCTAGCAACAGGAACACGATGGCTGACAACGCTTGCAAGTCGACTATGGAATTTGCAAAGAAACCCGTCGGTAGTAATGGTCGTAAGGCGACATATCGCTTAGTATGCACCTGGCAAGCACTCAAGCAAGACATAAAGTTGTAGAGAAACCTTTGGTCGTGGTCATACGCCAGTGCCAGTCGGAGATGAGTGCGAATTATCAAGTACGAATGCCAATACTGGAATAGCGCCGCTGGAGACAAGAGTGATGGAGACTCGCTCCACCACTCTCTTGCTGGAGTATTGGCCACGACTTGCAGTTCTTCATCCATTGACATGACAACGCTGATCAGATCAGACACGGGTTTGTCCTGGAGATATACACCATCGAGCTCGAGAACCTTGCTGGCGATATTGGCGAGTCTGTGGAGAAATGTCTGTAGGATTACTTGACCCTGGTCGTCGATAATTGGTCGCATTGGAAGCGGAAAGCTGGCAGTAGCAATTGGTAGTGACCACATCATTGACATGACTCGGTCGATGGCACATATTGATTCCCATATCTGCGCTTTCTCTCCCTGTTCGGAAGGCGCATCTTCTTGATATGCTCCAGACTGTTCATGACCTGATCGAGACTGCGAGTTAGGGTCACGTTGAAGCGTTGCGGCAGCTCTCGGCAAGCCGGTGAGCTCGGCGACGGCAATGACTCGCCGCAGGGTAAGCCACGTTTTTCTCACCCTTGCTCGACCGAGCTGACTATTTGAAACAAGCATGGTCAATATTCGTCATTGAAATTGAAACCAGATCTCACCGTTCTATTACAGCATCACGCGGGAAGAAGCACTTACAGTCTGATGAACAACAATGCGCATCGAATTCCGTCAAGATCTGCAATCAAGTCATCGTTTGAGACCACAACCTTCTCCACAAGATTGGAAACATTTTTGATAAAGATCGTCGCGTCCGGTATGCTTCGCAACATGCTCGTTGCGTCCTGCGCTTGTTGCACCGTCAAGGCCACGGCCAGTAGAATAGTAGCGATAGGTACTGGACGCATCTCAGATCGTTTGACCTTGTCGTAGTTGTCGAGCATCAGGGGTCCAGCACCCATAGCAAGATTCAGGGAGAAGAGAACTTTGTACCACGACAGCCAGGAAGATGAGTATTCTGCAATGATGACCATGTCTTCACGCGAGGGCAATAGTGCAAGTAGGGAAGCCGACCCCTTGGACATCGAAGAAGCGGGCAAACGGGTGGACGGCGTAGTAATCTCGTGTTCGTTCGAGTCCAGCATATCATTGTCAAAAAGCCGAAGCAGATGTGTCGGCGGGATGACTGGTGATGAAGGGTTGGATGAACCAGGACTCTGTTGACCTGCAAAGCAAGGGTATAATTAGCACGTTTCTAGGTCAGGCCGTGATAAACCTGATGCACCACAAAGTGCTATCCAGTATCGAGCCATCGTCCAAAGAGGTTGGTTTGGACCTCAAATCTCTTTGGACTCTCTGTTGCTGGTAACAACACTCTGCAGTGCAACAAATAAAGTCGGGCTTGAAACGCCATCTGGCGGGGGTTGACTTGTGATATCTGAACCCTCGCATACGTACCATCAACAGTCATTGGTCTACTTTGTGCGACATGATGCTGTTGGTCTAAGGAGACCGGAGGATTTTGATTAATTGCATGCCACAAATCGCTGACTTGCTTCTCGAGTGCGTCGATTCGAGCTCGAGAGGTCAACTTGGCTGTCTCTGGAGTCTGGACAACTTCGACTTGCAGTTCACATATCCTGTTCCTCGTGTGGCAGCCTTGACAGACTTGGGCATTGTCGGAGGGCCAGATGCACCGAGTCTTACGATGTCGACACTCTTGGCAGCTTTTGGTTCCTTTTCGGATCCGTTTCGCAGGAGGTTCTTCTGACATGGCAAAATCGCAACGAACGGACAAAACGCGCCCGAGCGAGGGTCGCGCATTTTAGCAGCGGCCGTCTTTCTGTCCGCGGACCCTCCATGGTACAATCAAAATCCGTTACCCCGCACTCTTTGTCTTGTCCCTGAGTCCTGAGCTGTCCACGTTCACTTTCTCACACATCCGTGTCAACATACACAATACTCTCATGATGAAGAGAGTGTTCCGCGGACCTTGAAGCTTCGGAAGCCTCGTTGGGCGTATATCTGTCTCGTCAGAGACTGTCGAGCTTCAGATCATGTTACCTTTCTCGTATCGCGAGTGTGGAGGAAGCAAATATGACGGATGCGGCTTCTGGAGCTTCGTCCGTGACGGACCCGAAAATCTGTCTCCTTTTGTTAACAATCTCAAAAAAGGTTTGAGGTCACCGTTGTATATAGCCATGAGGTTGGGAGCACAAAATGGCGGATCATTCACTGAGCTTCTATTGTACAGCCTGCCTTCAAAACACATCACTCAGTCACACCAGCATCAACCACAAATCCCAATAACAACATCTTCACCACTACTATTCGCTCACCAACAATCGAAATATCATCAACCATGTCTTCGTCCTACGAGACTCAAGCCATTCAGCATGGAGTATGTACTGACATTCGTCACTGTCTCTCAAAACACAACTAACATTCTCTAGCCACCATATGCCCCAACTACCGCAGCCGTGGGAGGTCGACCAACCATCAACACAGACATCCCAGTCATCTCTGTATTCCTGGCTCTTTATCTCGGAGGCGCAGTCTGCAACATGGCAATCTTCCAGATGAACAGACGCAAGGGCCATAAATTCCTGGCCTCGTGGGCAATGTTCGGCTTCTGCATGGCTCGCATCGTCAGCTGTATCCTTCGCATCGCATGGACAACAAGAATCCACAACGCTCGTCTCGCCATTGCCGCATCCATCTTCCTCAATCTAGGAGTCATGGTCGTCTATGCCGTGGTCCTCGTCCTTGCAAGTCGCATCCTCAGAGCTACACAACCAAGATTGGGCTGGAACCCTGTGTTGAGAAAAGCAGTTAAGATCACCTACATTGGAATCGTTGTTGTCGTTGTCCTACTGCTCAGCTTCATCATCGCATCGGTCGAGACTCTCAATCCAGGTGTAAGGACAGCAGCCCTCTGGGTCCAACGAGCATCTAACCTCTACCTCCTACTACTCAACTGCATCGCACCCATCTTCCTCATCCTCTCTTGTCTCCTTCCTAAGGACCCAGAGAGCGAGAACTTCGGCTCTGGAAGCATGCGCACGAAGAAAATTATCCTTGGAGTGGCCAGCTTCTTCTGCGTCTTCATTTCGGGCTTCCGCTGTGGCACTATCTGGGCTGCACCACGACCAGCTTCGGACCCTGCCTGGTATGACCACAGGGCACTCTTCTACCTTGTTCTTCTGGGCTTTGAGATTGTGGTTATTTACCTCTTCATCTTCACTCGCTTTGACAAGAAGTTTTGGGTCCCCAACGGTAGCCAAGGTGCTGGAGATTACTCTGGAAAGAACGAGAAGGCTGTTGATGAGGTTGCTGAGAAGGAAGCGGCATTTGATTCGGATGTGCAATCGGTTTAAAATAGCTTGATCCATCGTACGATTAAAATGACATAGAATGATATAGATAATGACCATAGTACAGAAGGATTCAATCATATCTCCACGGAACATGCCTGACAACAAGATCTAAATATATTATCCAGACTTCGCATCGGAAGCCGACTGATGCATTCGAGTTGATATCATTGTTGAGAACGCGAAGTCATCAAGCATCTCCACACTTCTCTCATTGCACTATTATTTGTCAAACTTGTCTTAATAAACAAATGGCATACGGCAGCTATGGTCATAAATCATATCCTAATGGAAAACCTTGGCTCAAAATTCAAGATCAGATGTAGTTACGTCCTCCGCAAAATGCTTCTCTCGCTTGCCACTTGTAAACCACAAGAACCACGGCACCACAAAGCACTTAATCTTGTGGCCCAGCCAACCAGCATCCTGAACTGTCTTCACGACTGCTCCAGATTCCTTGAAGGCGGCATTGATACGGTCTCTGCGTAGCCTTTCGTAGGCCTCAAACGCATCACTGAAAGTTCCGGTGCCGAGTTCTTGTTGCCTTGCCAAACATCTTGCAAACAGCACGGTGTCTTCGAGGACAATACCGGTTGCCTCGCCCTGCGGTGGCATTGCGTGAGCTGCATCACCCAAGAGCATGGTACGTTGTGTTGCCCAGCGGCCGTCAGGGGGTAAGGTGAAAATCGGCCACATGAACCAATCTTCTGCCGTGTCAATGAGAGCCTTGATATCATCAAACACAACATCATCGGTTGCGAATCTCTCTCGCATATCTTGTTTCGTAAGCTCCTGATCAGCGCCACGGACCTTCCAGCCATCTCGTGATTCAATTTCTGGAACCTGCAGCACACCGCCCACGTACACCGAAGTCCTCGTCGGTTCGTAGAAACTCGAGAGCATCATTCCGCGTCGGGCAAAATTGATGGCTGTCTTGTTGAAATGCAGTTGGCTAGGATCTTGGATCTTAGGGTTGTCCTTGTTCAGAGGCGCGAATCCGAAGGCGTTGGCAATGCCAGAGTAGATCTCCTTTCGCTCAGGTTCGACGTGCTTTAGACGCGTGACACTGTGAATGCCGTCACAACCCACGAGCATATCTCCATGGACGGTGGTTCCGTCCTCGAAGGTTAGTGTAACACCTTTCTCCTCATCTTCGTTGATTTGGACTGTCTTCTTCCCGCAGGTGAACTCGACATTTGGGCACTTCTCGACAGCTTCGACGAGAGATTTCATCACATCTGCACGAGTTACTCGCAGTGCCTATACTTTGCATTAGCATATATGCCAACCATACTCTTGAAAATCAACCTACTTTGTATGGTGGGTCTCCTAGACCTTTACCCTCAGGCCCTCTGAAACTTGACTCCCCCAACTGCACTGGCTGATAGACACTGAAGACTTCAATGCAATCAATCTCCAAGCCATAATCGTTCTTTCGCATGATAGGCAAGACATCTAGACGATCGAGTAATCTGAGTGCATTGGGTGTGAGGTTGACTGCTCCGCCGATGACTCCAGGCTTAGGCCGAATTTCGAATACTCGAATCTTTGGTGGTGCTGATTCGGGTGAGAATTTGGCAAGAGCCATAGCGGCCGTGAGGCCTGTGGAATTGTATGAGCATTGGATGGTATTCGGGATGGTATGGAAACTCACCTGCTACGCCTCCACCGAGGATCAGAATCTCAAGGGGAGTTTCGTTAGAGAGAGCCATACTTGATAATGGACAGAGGGAAGGAACGACCCAGGTGTCTCGAAGCATGCTTTATATATATCTCGTGGGTGCATCGTTACTGCGCTATCAGAAATGTACAATGCGCATTGATTGCTCCTACCTGCAGATCCCGGATGGGAATCCCGCCTACCTTGATTCTACACCCTGAGAATATCGAGCTTCATATTACTGAGTTCCGGCATACACCACGGTCCTGCAGGATCGTCCGTCTGCCCACATTGATCACGTTTTCTCCGTTCCACGCAACACTGAGAGAACCATGCTGAGCATGCGTGGATAACATCGCGCTTTAAGGATGATGGTGCTCCAGAAAGTTATTGGTGACAAGGAGGAAAGTATGCATCCCGAAGATCGTCGACGCGTCTCTCGGGGGTTTGTTCGGCAAGCGTCGTGGTTGGTGGACGGGCCGGACTTCGTGAAAACTGCGGTATCGAGACCCACCTTCTTCACGACACCCACCTGCCTTCTCCCCTCCATTGTTCATGCGACCTTGACACGAGGAAGATCGTGAGCCTCAAAAAGTGCCATCTTCCTTCTCATTCTTATGGTAGGTTGTTGAGACAAGGCCCTCCTCTCGGAAGTGCCAAGCGGGGGTCCTCCATACTCAACTGTGCATGTCGCCCCAAAGTCTTGTTCAAGGCGCTTGCTTGATGCTTGTCAAGCCTTGTCGAGAGTCGATGCTATTTCCAGATCTCCGTACTCCTAATCCTCATCATATGGGAACAGCTGCTACTCTTGTGACCTTGGAACATGGATTGAAGCTTTGTGACTTTGGTATACATTCATGCAGCTTACTTACAGATCAATATTATATCTTCCGACCTGCATATCGCAAGGCCATTCAGAAGGCGAGGACTCAACGAAAATATGTCAAGATCACAGACTGGCACAGACGGGTAGCATCTGGATGGCCGCACCGATGATCCGTGTGGACTTCAATGACGCAGGCCAGAATCGAATCCTGGACGGATATATCAACCAGCGGCCCATCTCCCTCTGCTCTACTCCAGATATTCATCACAGCACTTTATATATATCATACATCCACTCTTGACTTCAATATGCGCATCTGTATCATCGCCGGATTTGTGGCCCTTGCCGCAGCTCATTCTCCTTTCAAGCATCCTAGTTGGGCACCGCAGCCTCACTCCTCGAACAACGCTACACAACCTCAGCATGGTGGTGCTACATGTATCTCAACCGCAGATGCATCTTTGATCGCCACGAGCTTTGGCCTGACCATCTCCAACTACACAGAAGCTCTGGCAGTCCAGCTGTTCACCAACAACTTCACCGATCAATCCGACAGTGTGAACACATTGATCCATGAGCCCGGATTACAAGCCAAAGACGTAAATATACAAGCGTACATCGAGTAATTTAATTCCAAGTACTGACATAATCTCAGCTCGGATCCTTGACCTTCGCATCAAAAGCAGACTTCCTCGCCGGCCAAGGAGCTCAGCCTCCCGTCCCCTTCAAGATCCTAAACCTTTGGAACACTTGTGACACCGTCATAATCCGTTGGCTTTCCACTCAAAGTCTGCCTGTCCAAGGCATTAGTATCGCTACCGTACAACCTGCAGTTGAAGGCCAGGGCGGTGGCTTCGGCACAGGTCCTCAGAAGTGGCAGATCAACAGGGTTCTTGCAGAGTTCAACTCTGGTGCCTGGTTGGGCGATCTTGGATATCCGGAGTGCGCTGTTGTAGCTAATGCTACAACCTCTTGATGATTGATTGAACTTGATCTGTCATCGCTCAAAGATTCGTGTCAGCGATGATGACGGAACTTTCAATAAGATATTGACTGCTGTAGCATCCTGCAAGAGTCTTTGTACCATAAGAACGATATATCAAATTGGGGTTCCAGAATACGCTATCCAAATCGACGACGTATTTTGCATCACAAGAACTAACCATGACGAATGAGATCAGAAGAGTGACATTCCGTTCAGAACAAATCGTTGCCAACGTATTGATGGTGACATACCAAATGTCATTGGCGTTCCATCACTGGACGAACGCAGGCCTCAAATAAAACACTTATACACGGTTGTTATTTGATCAGATTGTATAATAATCAGTATCATTTATCACTGCTCGATTGAAGAGCTTGCTATGCGATTTATCCGCTTGAATTTTTCACATATATCCACCACACCCTTCCGCCCTCGCACGACCACCATTCTAGTCAAGCCTCTCTCTCGAGAAAAATAAGCAGCATGAATGAGAATCACGTAGCTCATGAAGCTCCATGGCATGCAGCGTATCCTGCTCCGAAATCCGAGGCAGTAGGAATGTCCCAGTCCGATCTCCTCGCTATGATGCAGGACGGAAAAGAACCAGGAAAAGATTTCATCCTCATCGATCTGCGAAGGAACGATCATGCAGTAAGAGACAAACGAGAGAAGTGATGGGTGAGTCTTGTTGACGTATAGTCATAGGGAGGTACTATTGCAGGCTCCATCAACCTACCCGCTCAGAGTTTGTACCCTTCTATCCCTACACTGTATACATTGTTCAAAGCTGCTGGTGTTTCCAAGGTGATCTGGTACTGCGGTAAGTCAATTATCTGTTTTTCTCATGATGATGAAACTTGACTGATCATTGAAAGGTTCTTCCAAGGGACGTGGCAACCGTGCTGCTGCATGGTTTGCAGATTATGTGGCTGAGCAGGAGAAGGAGAGTGATCTCATCCAAAGTCTCGCACTTACGAAAGGTATCAAAGGCTGGGTAGAAGCAGGATCTCCTTATACCGATAGAATGAGCGAATTTGAACGTGAGTCGTGGCACAAATAGGGGACAGATGTAGTGAAAGGTACACTTCTATCATACTCGATATTTGCTCGCACTGTGTTGCTGTCAGACTTGACCATGGATGGAGTGGAGTGGATTAGAGGGTTACTCCACTCCAGTACTCCAGCACGGTCCTTCCTTAAGTGTAGGTGTTAGTTATGGACGAGACAAGTTGTTTACCACCATAATTATTGCTTGTTGTACCCTCTACGAGGCTATAGTAAGCAGGTAACATGCCTAAAGATCAAATGAAAAAGTTCGAACTTGGAGTTATCGAGGTTGGAACGGTGGTCCTAGACGTTTCACCTCCGGCAGCCACCTATACTAGTGCCAAGACCGTGTACTGGAACTCCAGTGGAATCCAGTGGAAATTCCACTCCAGCCAAGATCCACTGGAGTGGAGCGGATCTGACCCTCACTCCACTCCACTCTATCCAGAGTCTACTCTGGTTGCTGTCAAAACAATTAACATATTCACCATCCACTGCCCAACCATTCATAACTAGTCCATAATCATCGCGTCCACCACAAAATGGCCCTCAGTGTTTGGTGTTACTGTTGACTTGAGACACTTCCACGTGTTGTGTCTTCTCGCCCTCGAAATCTTTGGCTGGGGAAATCTCATGAGCACCTTCGTCGTCTTCCATCTTCTTAGCCAACTCGGTAACACCAAAGAGGTCATCCATTCTCTCGAGCGAAAGACCTTTGGTTTCAGGAATACTGTTTAATTACGTCAGCGAATTTGCCTTATTGGATAAGAGTGAGATAGGGTGTAGCTTACAAGAACCAAGCGAAGAGGAAAGAGAGGAAACAGGCTGCGGAGAAGAAGAGGAATGTGCCATAGCCTGCCTTGCCCATTGTGGCGAGCATATTAGGAACTGCACGAGCAACGACCAGGTTGAAGAGCTAAACATTGTGTCAGTGGAATTTATGCTTGTGCTTGGGGAAGAGACCAACCCATTGAGTTGCAGCACCTAGAGCGACATTGACACTGCGTAATCTGGCAGTAGGGATCTCAGAGATGTAGATCCATGGAACAGGACCCCAACCCCATTGGAAGAAGCCAGCGAACAGGTAGATGCAGACCAGTGCCATATATCCTGCTCCAGGAATATCGGCACCCTTGACCGGTGGCTTGATGCGAACGTAGATGCCGACATATAGCATGGCACAGCCCATAGCAATGGAAGTCCACAGGAGAGATCTACGACGGCCCAGAGAGTCGGCAGCGAATAGAAGGAAACAAGCGCACATGGTCATTTTGACCTGGGTGAAAGGTCAGTGGGTATGCACTTATACCAATGTAGCAATACTTACAACTCCGTAGATACCAGTGGCGAATAGACCAGAGTCTGTACTGGATAATCCTAAGTTCTGGAAGATCTGTGGAGAACTATGTGTGGGTGCATATTTAGTCACGAGTCCTTGGAAGAGTTGTGGATATCTTATGTCTTGACATCGTCACAACTTGAGCAAGCATGGCTTGTACTTACTAGTAGTTGATGGCGTTCGTACCGGTCATCTGTTGGGTGATCATAAGGCAGATGGTGATGATGGCTCTCTTTCTGTTTCCTGGGATGGTCCACATCTCTCTCATCAAGTCCATGAAGGAAGCACCACCGATCAAGGCTCTTTCGTGATCGAGTTGCTCCTGCATCTCGCGAAGTTCCATCTGCACATAAGGATGGGTGGATGGGAGTGCTCGAACGTTTGACAGAACTGCTGAGGCTTCATCCCAGCGATCTTTACGTGCCAGCCATCTAGGTGACTCTTTGCAATAGAACATTGAGCCAAACAGTAATAGTGCTGGAAGAGCTTGCATGGTCAGGGGTACGATATAGGTAGTTGCTCCGGTCAAGTGCTTGTTCGCGCCATAGTTGATCTAGAGAAGCTGTCAGTACCTCGAAACGGTATGTTTAAGAACCGATTGGCTTACCCAAAATGCAAGCATGGTTCCAGTTGCGATGAAGAGTTGGTAAATACCAGTGAGACCTCCGCGAATGGCTCGAGGTGCGTTCTCTGAGATATACAGGGGAGTGACCATCGACGCTTTACCAACTCCGAATCCGGCAATCAGACGGCCAACATACATCAGAGCAATATGGCCGTCGGCAGCTGCCTGGAAGATGCAGCCAATCGTGACGATCACGGCGGCAATGAGAAGAGCCGCTCGTCTTCCCAGACGGTCAGCGACATACGATGCGACAAGAGCACCAGCAAAGCATCCGCACTGCAAGGTCGATACAATATTGGCTTGTAGATTAGCTCTCTGGACAGTCGAGAGACCATCGAGGCCATATTTGCTAAATGCAAGGTCAGAACATGGGAGAGTACATGGACATCATTTATGCTCACGTCTTGAACGCAGGGAGAGTGAGGACGCCGCCGATGATTCCCGAGTCTACACCGAACAGCATACCACCAAAGCACGCCTGATATCGTTAGACCCGACTTGTTAAATGGAGGGTGTGCGTCTTACCGAAAAGGCCAGGAAATAAACCTTCCAGCCATATATCTCTGGAGGATCCTCCTTCATCGCGTCATTCTTGACAATTTTCTGAAGCAGACCCATCTCGAATGTTGTTGATAAGTTCTACAGAGCAAGACCGAGTCACTGACAGATTAATGGAGCAGAAACCAGACATCCTGAGACCGGACATGCTCTAATATATCAACCGCCAGCAGATCCCTGATGCGCATACAACAAAGCACTACATTCATTCGTGGACATTGTCGACGATACTTGGCCCGTCTGGGCAATTCTGGGCAGTAACG
>SWBH01000281.1:0-14483 GCA_024195465.1 Aureobasidium sp. EXF-8845 | reverse complement strand
AAAGAGACATGGCGAATCAAGACCATGTGTCGCTCGACGGGATCGGAAATATATGATCTGGCCTGGTCCCCGGACGGCGTCTACTTCATCACTGGCAGCATGGACAACATTGCTCGCATCTACAACGCTCAGACAGGTGTGCCCTTCTCCTTCTACTGGTATAGATAGAAAACTGACAACTGCACAGGCTCGGTGATTCGTCAAGTCGCAGAACACAACCACTACGTCCAAGGTGTGGCTTGGGACCCGTTGAACGAATACATTGCAACCCAGTCAAGCGATCGCTCCGTCCACGTCTACACACTCAAGACCAAGGATGGTTCATGTACTCTGACCAACCACAACAAGATCAGCAAGATGGATATGCCCAGCCGTCGCGTCTCACAAAGCAGTCCCGCCCCGCCGGACTTCCGTGGTCGTGCATCCTTTGTCGGCAACGAGTCCCCAGCTCCCAGTGCACCCGGCACTCCCCTGTCGCTCGCCCTACCCATGAACCCTCCACAAACCACACACAGCCGTCGTTCATCCTTTGGCTCCGTCTCCGTATCAAATCAGTCCATGCGTCGCTCAGTCTCGCCCAGCCCGTCGATGCCCCTACCCGCCGTCATGCCTTCTGCTTCGCCCAGTATCGGTGGTGGTCTGAATATGCCTGCTCGCAGTACTGGCATGTACGCCAACGAAACCTTCACGTCCTTCTTCCGCCGTCTGACCTTCGCTCCCGATGGCAGTCTGCTCTTTACTCCCGCTGGCCAGCACAAGGAAACTCATGCTCCTACAACAGAACCAAATAAGACAGACGACGTGGCCAACATGACGTATATCTACACAAGAGCACGACTAAATAAACCGCCCGTGGCAAAGTTGCCCGGTCACAGGAAGCCTTCTTTGGCCGTCAAGTGTTCACCCATCTTTTACACTATGCGCGCTTCTCCAGTCCCGACTAAGGATATTACCATCGACACGCATGTGGACGACGAGATTCCTCTCCTTCCGGAACCTATCGTACCTTCAAAAGCAACGTCTTCCATGGATCCTCCACCAATCGTACCTTCTCCAGCTCTCAGCCATGCACACCCGGCTGCTTTGCCCTCGCCCAGGACCGAAGATGGATCTGCCGCACCCACTCCAATGAACGGTCCACCACCAGTCTTTGACCTTCCATATCGCATAGTCTACGCTGTGGCCACTCAAGATTCTGTTCACGTCTACGATACACAACAATCCAAACCGCTGTGCGTCGTCAGCAACCTACACTACGCCACTTTCACAGATCTTACTTGGTGAGTTAAGCACATTTCGCTGACCGTCAATCACTAACAAAACCTCAGGTCAAATGACGGCAACACCCTCCTAATCACATCCTCGGACGGCTTCTGCTCAGCTCTAAGCTTCCAACCCGGCGAACTCGGCGTATCTTACCAACATCCACCTGTTTCCCGTCACGTTCCCTCCATGATCAACACAGCCGGCTCTCCTTCCGCTGCTGCTGCAGCAGCATCACCAGCTTCAACCCCCATCACAGCATCCATGCCACAATTACTCCGCAATCCTTCTTCTCAAGGCTACGGCGCTCCCTCGCCTTCTCCATTCACCATGCCTGGGAGTCCTGCGAGAAGTCTTTCTACGGCTTCTGTGGCGGGTAGTATGGCTGCACCTGAGACATCGGCTGATACGCCAGAGATGAGCAGTGTGCCCAGTTTGACTGCTGGGTCTGGTGTCAGTATGCATGGTGGAGTACCGATGTACACGCCTCCGCAGACGCCTGGGTATGTTTCTGCTACGCCTGTTATGCATGCTTCTACGACTGTTGGTGCTGGTGCTACGGCGGTCAAACGCGAGAATGAAGGTGGTGAGGATGGTTCCAGGGACAAGAGACGGAGGATTGCTCCTACGCTCATCTCGGAGCAATGAGTGTATTGGCAACGACGAAAGAGAGACTGGCATGAACTGTTATGGAATTGGCACGCATAGGCGCTTACATGGTAGGGGAAATGGGCTGGGCATTGGGGCGTATCGCGTTTATGGTTTTGGCATGGGATACCAAATAGCTCTTTATCGCTTCTCGGGAAGGGTGGGAGAACCGGCGTTTTATTGTTGAACTTTCCAGAGGTCTGCAGTCTTGCTGCTATGGCCTTCGCTGCTATAGCACTATATCGATATATCTTCACTGTAGCTTCTATTCCAGCTCTTTACACAAGAGGTTAATTGACAAATACTATATAACTTGTTTGCCATTATTCTCAAGGCTCGCAACTCGAATCGAAGATTTAAAAGACCCAAAGAGTGGAGTAAGAAAGTGTTGTTCGACAGGTCGGACGTGTGAGTTCCAAGTTCTCCCTCCTTTCGTAGTCTGACCTATCGTTTTCTTATCATAATCTCCTGACCATTGCATTTTGTGGCTTTTTGCACTCATGCATCAACAATCGTGTTGGAGAGAAATCCCAATCGGGCGTGAGATGCTTGGAAACATTGTTATTATTTGCCATGGCTGTAGATAAGAGAAAAAAAACACCGATACAACTCTCCATTCCAGCATGTAGTCTTCTGTTATACTTCGTGAGAAGAAGCAGCCGTTGCATCTTGGTTTTGCAAGCTCGCTTTTGGGGATGGACTTGGAGCATAACGTATACGCAGTTTGATGGCACAAGCTTCAGGGGTGTTATACATCGTCGTCGGCTCTGGGTCCAGCAACTCTTGTCATCAAAGAAGAACAGTCACATGACGTGTTATGAGAATATCATAAAAGATAGATTTCAAACAGCAGTCAGGTCAATGGTTTTTCTCTTCGGATAGAACGGACATATATGTGTTATTGCCTTTTGACCAATTAGAGTAAGATGCTCAATACTCAGTAGGTGCGGCGGCTCTGACATCCAAGTTCGTAACTCGAAGCTCGTCTGCTCCTCTACCAGGCCTTCGATACGGGTCTTCGGCAGTAGAGTCGAGCCGCAAGGGAGCCATACCCATACTTCCCGCTATCATGTTGAACTTTTCGAGCAGGAAAGCACGAAACTGGCCTGTGGCGGGTTCCATGACGAGATTAAGTTTGAGGCGTTGCAGATTGACGAAATTGGTTGATGGCAAATCTCTCCAATCTTCTATCTCTTGGATCCAGAGGAGTTTGCAAATGCGTAATGAAGGGTGGCTGTTGGAAAGAGCGACAACAGATGAGAAAGAGAGGGGACACTCGATGTCAAAGTCTAGATCCTGGAGATGAGGAAATCTCGTTTGCCAAGTCGTAAAGTAGTCATCCGTCATCCACGGTGCTGTGAGGTTGATGTTCATAGGACGCATGCTGAGGGATCGTAGATTTTTCAGGGTCGAGAGAGCTTGCATGTCTGACTGAGTGGCCTGCCAGTCAGAAGGCCCGGGTCTGAATCGTATACCCTCCTCCCACGACTCGTGACGATCAATGCCTATAACGAGATTCAGGTACGTGAGGCTCTGCAGGTGGCTCATGCTTGGACATATGTGATGAGCTTGGTCACTCACAACAAGTTGAAGGCGAGTGAGCATGTTCATCGAAAGCGAGAGGAACCTCGAAACTGGCAGCATCTCACCCTTCAATGCCAGGGATTCAAGGTTTTCGAAAGGAGCATCATGTCTCCCGACACAATCTTCAACATCTCTTTCAACTATATCGTGATCCAGACGCAGATGTTTGAGACTGGGCGTAGTGGCAAGGCCTCTCATGAACATACCCATAGGAATCAGGGGCCCAGAAGTGGTGCGTCGGATTTCGAATTTGTGCAAGGAAGTGCAAGCTTCCAAAATTGTTTGAGTATGACTCGGTAGAGATTCAGATTCGATATTGATAAGGATAAGCTCCTCAAGTTGGCAGGCCACCCCTGGGAGAAGGCCAGTCAAGGCAGCTGAAACGAAAGAGCTGAGGAGCTTTCGACCAAGGGTGAGAGACTTGAGGTGCCGAAAATTATCGAGAAAAGATGAAAACGCGTGGGAATCAATAGGATCGGGATTAGGTTTGACGACAAGTGCCCTGTGGTTGGACATATCCATTGGAGCTAGCTGCAGGACGCGTAGATTGGGACAAAGTGTAGTCATCTGACTAAGTTCATCTCGGGTCAAACCAAAGCTGCCAACAAATATGAATGTCTCCAGGTTAGGCTGCAAAAATGGCAGGATACCCATATGGTCGCCTCTCAACATGAGATTCGTCAAGCTGTGGAACCTCAAGTTCCGAATCAAATCGAAATAGATTCTCGCAGTGTGCAGATTCAGTACACGGATCTTGCTGACATATAGTTGGCGCCTGTCGTCGTTGAGACCTAGATGTTTGAAAGTGATTTCGAGTTTGGAAATTGTGTTCCATAGAATGTCGGCAGTATAATGGAACCAACATGAGTTGACTCTCATAGGAGCAAGCAAGTTTTTACGGTCACGGTGCGTCAAAGATTTCTTGTCATGGACTAGATTGTCGAGTATTGCTTGTTGTGTCTCGAGTGGTAGTTGTGAAAAGGAAGCCATAGTTTCAGTAATTTGACTGTCTCACGAAGGTTGAGAAGGAGTGGAGAGTCGGACAACAGAGAGGTCATCCTGGACAGCATATGATTCTGCATGGCGATAGGAGGAAGTGCTCCACTCCGCTCCTTCCCAACCACCTGGAGTCGAGGAGGATGATCGATGGGAAATAAGACGGAGTTTAGGCCGACTACAGCACCACACGGTCATGTGCACGGACGTCGCAATCGAATTGTTTACAAAAGTAAACACGCCGACCTGGAGACTAAATCTCTCGCTGTCTCGTCCATTACTAACCCACAGCATCTCGACCACACACAAACGACAGTCATGGTAGCCACACGAGCTATGGCCGCTAAAAAGGCCCCAAACTCGACCGACGACAAGGAGAACGATAATCAGTTGTCTCTGCGCAAGAAGCCTGTCCGTCGCGCAACTGCAAAGTCAACCACCACAGCATCCAAATCATCTGCAACAACGACTACCGGCACAAAAGTGCCGACCACGACAAGCTCTGTAAAGCCATCTTCCACCAGCACATCGAAAGCATCGACATCAGCACCAGCTGCTCGACCAAAACGCCAGACACGTGCCGCAGCGACTGCTCCACCACCAGAGCCTGCTCCTACAAAAGCTCCTGCCACTCGTCGAAAGCCTGCCCTTCCCGAAGTTGCCAGAGGAAAAGCCTTGAGATCAAGAAAGGTCGATCCCGAACCAGTACAAGAGGCAGAACCACCAACCGAGCAAGAAGAGCCAGAAGAGATCGTGCAAATCGCCTCTCCACCACCTACAAGAGCAAGAGCTACAAAATCAAGAAAGTCCGAGAACCCTCCCGAGCCCGAGTCGGAGCTGGAGCAGGAATCAGAACCAGAAGCCGAGTCTGAGCCTGCAGCGGAACCTGAGACGCAGGTAGAAATCGACGAGGAGGAGGATGCAGAAGAGCAAAAGGTCGAACAAGCAAAGACACCACGATCCCAAGAGTCAGAGCACAAGCCAGAGGTCGAACAAGATGTTCAAGAAGACGAGGACGAGGAAGACAGTGATGATTGTTCTGAGGACGAGATTTGCGGACCAAAGACACCAATGCGACGCACCACCAGAAGCCAAGTTGCACCACAAACAGACGCATCCTCAAAAACTGCCCGCAATTTACAGACCCCTGCTCGCCGATTCCCAAGCCACAGGAAGAATCAGGGCACTTCTCAGACACAACGGATGCCATACAATGCGACACGCACCTCGTCCCCTCCTCGACCTATGACTGTTGCTAGAGGCGTCGAAAAATCAATGGTATACCGTCCCCTGAAGCAACGCACTCCACAACGCACTCCCGCACCGCTGGCGACCGACCATCAGTCCGATGTCGATATGACCGAGGAAGAGCTTCAAGAAAATTCTGAAACAGACTTGGAGGAATCGAGCGCAGACGAACTCGACGATCAACTCAAGTCTCTCCAAGACGAAGACATTATCATCATGCCTACGCCGGCTCATACCATCCATCTTGAAGCCCTCTCAGACGACTCGGAGGACGAACTCGCTGGTACTGGACGCACCCTTGAAGAGGATGACGATGACGAGCTTGACGAGGACACTGTTGTAGAAGTCGATGACAAGGAAGAACCCGAATATCTTCCTGCGCAACCAGATGTAGAAGACGACAACTCAAATGAATCCGAAAGCACCGTCGACGAAAGTGATTTGGACGAAAGTATCCTGCCCGAGCCGAAATTCTCGGCCGACTTCACCACATCCGTGCCCTCATCGCCAGCTTCTATCGCTGCAAACCCTCCTCAGATGGAACTCGAAGACTCGGAACTTCTTTCTTCTCCTGACCCTTCGACTCCTGGCTCTATCATTGAACGTGATCTCGACTCTCCCACGCAGGAGATTGCTCCTGCGTCAAGACTCTCCATTGATGACAACGACCTACTCTCATTGATCGAAGATGATGCAACAACACCAAATACGAAGCCCCGAGTATCCTTCTCGGCTACCACGGCCAAGATGCTTCAAACTCCTCGCATGCAATTTGCACTAGGAGGCGTTGATGCTACTGAAGTCGATGACAGTCCTTCTGTGACCACGAATGAGCCTGAAGAAGTCGAGGATGACCAAACTGCGACAATCAATCCTTCACTGTTGGAAGTTGACGACTTTGGCGTCAAATTGGCTTCCAACTTGGAGAATGCTGCGGCCATACCAACTCCGTACTTTGCAACGCCTGTTGCTCGTGAGCGTTTCAGCATGGGCTTCCCGAAAGAGCGCATGAGCCTCCTTCAGGATGACATTTTCAATCTGGTCGATTTCGATCACGATTCTCCGGCCAAGGCAGGTGTTCAGACTCCCAATGCTCGTGTCGCGTCGATTGATATCGAACCCACGGAGCTATCTACTCCAGGATACAATACTCGTCGCCGATCTTTATACTCGGAGAGTGCCTCGACACCAAATACGCAGGCTCAAAGTGGACGTAGATCTTCGTTAGCTCTCCTGGATTCTCCGAGCTACGCAAGGTCAACCTTCGCATTCGACTCTCGTCGCAAATCGCTTCCTTCCGCTATGCTACATACTCCTGTGAACGGTGACCTTCGGCCGCATACTGCTGAAACATCCATCAAGCCAACGACTAGTGATTCATTCGCAAAGCTATGGGCCAGCAAGCAACGCAGATCTTCAGTCAGGAAGTCGCTTCTGCAACACACAATTTCAGACTTGGCTGAGATACACTCTTCTGCTGCCCAGGAGCCGACGAGCTCTCGCAAACATGACTCCATGCCATCTCAGCGTCGCGCCAGTACTGCTCAGCCTCAATTGAACCCGGTATCACCTTACCTGCCCTTTTCTGGTGCAAAGTCGAGAAGACACACACCAAGTTCTTCTCTGAAGACCAGCCGTAGTCCCTTCAAGACTCGTAGCAGCAGTCGTAGTCCGATGAAGAATCGTAGTCCTATGAAGCTTCGTGACGCCAGCCGTAGTCCGGTAAAGCGTCTTCGCGAAGCTCCGCGAACACCCATGAAGACACCTCTCAAAGCTGCTGGTCTTGCAACACCAGCTGTTTACCCGATGACACCGCACCCTTTGCAACCACTAAAATCTGTCACAGCATTGGTTGAAGTCTTTACGCTGGACGGATCCTCTGCTTCGGGTCCTTTCACAGCCCTTCTACAAGGTCTGGGTGCCCGTACGACAAAGTCTTGGTCAGATCGTGTCACTCATGTCATCTTCAAGGATGGATCTCCCACTACACTCCAAAAAGTACGTTTGAGTAACAAAGACCCCAATGGCAAAAAAATCTGCTGTGTCAACTCGCGCTGGGTTACGGACTGCGAGCGTAATGGTACTCGTATGGATGAACAAGCGGACATCTACACCGTCGATCTCGACGAAGTACCCCGCGGCGGCCGCAGAAGGAGAAAGTCCATGGAACCTGCTGCGCTGAGAAATGTGGACGGTAACATTGTCCACAGCAATACCAGCAGTGCGAATAGTAGCGCCAACAGAAAAAGTGTTAGTTCTAGACAAAGCATCGTCGGTGGTCGTCAAAGTATCAACCTCGCTCGTGCCAACAAGAGTCTTGCGAGAATCTCACTGGCATCGAGTTTCTGGGGTGATGACTCCCCGGTCAAGAAAACACCTGGACGTAAACAAGCGAGGGATTCTTGGGATGATGATGAAGAGATGGCAGATGCGTTTTTCGATGAGCCGACTGCTAAATTTGAGGTTCCGACTTCTCTTGGAGTCAATGGTGTTGGTTTTGAGGCTGGTCAGATGACTGCGCCTGTGGATAGAGTAAGGAAGTTGAGGATGAGGGATGAGGATAACAGACGTTTGACTTTCATTGGTGGAAGAGAATGAGAGGTCAAACTGGAGTGCAGATTTACGATGTTACGAAGGTGTTGGATTAAGGCTGGGTTGGTGTTTGGGTTTTGCTTTCCTCATTGTTGGTAGTCGTACCTGTTGTATACCTATGGTTCATCAAAAAGACTACACCATATGAACCAAGCAAAAGGAACCATGTACGCCGTGAGCTGGATTCGAACCAGCGGCCTTCCGATCCTCGAGAGAAGAAGTAGGATCTTAGGTAAAGCGATAGGAGCTTAGGATACCGGATCGGATGTGCTGACCACTGCACCACCACGGCTTTTTTGGTCGAGGGGACATAACTTTCTTTGAATATAGACGTTGAAATTAACATCTGCTGCGAATACATCCTCAACTCCGATTGATATTTCACAGTGTAGCGATCGAGAACAATTTGACAATGATTGCTTAAGATGCCCGATCGTTGACATTAGTGGAAGGCCAGACATGGCCAAAAAGAAAATAGAGCGCCGTGAGCTGGATTCGAACCAGCGACCTCTCGACCCTCGAGAGGGAGTATATTAGGTTCTTAGGTAGAGCGGATAGGAGCTTAGGATACCAGGTCGAGTGTGCTGACCACTGCACCACCACGGCTGTTTTTTTTTCTTGCTTAGGGGAACCCAGATGTTTCTCGAATGTATGGGTTGACATTGGGAAAGTGGTTGGATGGAGGAGGTAGGGCTTTGACAACGTTGCGGGAAGCCGACTTCTCCCATCTGCTCGAGTGGTGTCGGATGGTCCTGCACCAAGTACGATTTTCTTTCATAGAGAAACCCATGCTCGCATCGCCTTGACTGGATCCGCATCGTTCGCCTTCAGTAACTCCATAGCACTCGCTCTCGAGATGTCCAGATGCTCGGCCTGCAAGACATCCATCGCTTAGCATATTCCCATCACTGTCTCGGAAAACCTGTCCCTCGTACTTACCAAAAGTATTGCGTCCGCCATTTCCACCTTTACATTCTTGACTTCAGACTTTCCGTCACTGGATAGATTCAAGTTCTTCATCGCTTTTCCCAGTGCTGCAGTTGAAGCTGTATTGGTAGATTTGAGCTCTGTGGCTTGTTTGTCGAGAGATTTGAGCACTGCGTTCTCGGATTTATTGCTACCTGGAATGGCGGATGGGGCTTGATCCCCTTCTTGGATCTGAGAAGGCTGTAGTTCAGCCATATTGTGATTTTTGGTCTGCTGGATAAGATGGTTCGTGGTCAGGATCATGTTCACTCGGGTGTTTTTGGTATGCTTGGCGGTGACGTATACCGTTTCCAAAGCTTGGCATTTATCGGGTGACACGGAGTTTACAGACTTGTCAATAATTTCGAAACCACGCCCTGTGGCCAGACCGTGTCGTGCGCCTTTGACTCACCAGGAAATATCTGTTTCCTCGGACCAGTTTTCAAGTATTCTACAAACATCGCTTGAGTATACAACAAACAGGTAGGCGCTGCTCTTCTCTTAAACCTTCAGTCATCTCTCATTGAAGCCTGCATTGCGATCAAAATTCTTTTCTGGGCTTGGGATTTATTGTGACGCGTTTCCGTCAATATCAAACAAGAGGCGTCTTTTGCCATTCCCCTGCATCCACCTCGCCTTGCTTGAAGTGTAGGAGGTGTGGACAAGCACGATTTTATATTCTCGATTCCTGAAGCTCTTCAGACAATTCCAGTTGTCACAAATACTAATCTTCTTCGAAGCAGTACCTCAGGAAGGTCTTACATATTCACAATGGCAGCTACCAACGACTGGACACCGACATGTTAGTCAGACTCTGATTCACCTATGGCCACAACTGACAAGTCTGTAGCCTGGCGCTCAAAGCCCATCAAGCAAGAGGTTGTCTACGATGATCAACTGGCCGTGAACAAGGCCGTGACCAAACTCACCAACCTGCCTCCTCTGGTTACCGCTCACGAGATCTGGAAACTGCGTGCCTCGTTACGAGATGTTGCTCTCGGAAAGTCTTTCTTGCTGCAAGGTGGCGATTGTGCTGAACTCTTCTCTTACTGCAACGCCGGCTCCATCGATAGCAAGACAAAACTACTATTGCAGATGTCTCTGGTGCTGATTTACGGTGCTAATAAGCCTGTGGTCCGTATTGCACGTATGGCAGGACAGTACGCGAAACCCAGATCTTCACCGATGGAGAGCCAACCGGATGGCACAAAGATTCCTTCTTTCCGTGGTGACATCTTGAACGGCTTCCCTGCTGAAGAGAGAGCGATTGATCCCAATCGTCTTGTTGAAGCTTACTTCCACTCTGCCGCAACCCTGAACTACCTGCGTGCTCAGTTGGCTTCTGGCGTCGCTGATCTGCACAACCCCTTGGACTGGAATTTGGGACACGTTGCAGACCCCGACCTTGCAGAGCGTTACCACAAGATTGTCGACTCGATTGCTGAATCTCTCCGTTTCATGCGTACAATCGGCGCCGACACTGCCGGACAACTTCAAACCGTCGATCTCTACACATCTCACGAAGGTCTGCTACTCGAATACGAGAGCGCAATGACCAGAAAACTCCGCCATCCTCACAACAAATTTACTGCTTTGGCTGGCAGCACCCCCGTCGTCCACACCAGCGATTCTGAAGACGACGAAGATGAATCAGGCCACTACAACACTTCCGCCCACTTCCTCTGGGTAGGCGATCGCACACGCCAACCCGACCACGCACATATTGAATACTTCCGCGGCATCATCAACCCCATCGGCATCAAGGTGGGTCCTACAACCTCCGTCACCGATCTCTGCGAACTCCTCGACGTCGTCAACCCAGACAAGGAAATTGGAAAGGTCACACTGATCACTCGTTACGGTCAAGACAAAGTCTCAGACCTCCTACCCACCCACATCAAAGCTGTTAAGGAAAGCGGCCACATCGTTGTCTGGCAATGCGATCCTATGCACGGCAACACCCGCTCCACCGCCACTGGCATCAAGACTAGATCTTTCAGCGCTGTGTTCAACGAGTTGGAAGCTTCATTGCGTATTCACCGTGCTCTGGGTAGTATCCTGGGTGGCGTGCATTTGGAATTGACTGGCGATGCTGTCACTGAATGCACGGGTGGAAGTGTTGGTCTCGAGGATGAGGATTTGGGAAGCAGATATGAAACTTTCTGCGATCCTAGATTGAATGAGAAGCAGGCTCTTGAGTTGGCTTTCTTGATTGCTGGGTTCCAGAGGAAAGGTAGATCTAGCGTTGCTGTCTGAGTAGAGGTTCAATCCGGGGAAGATTGGTAGAGAAATGTATTGGCGTTGGCAGAAAAGTTTGCATAATTTCGAAAGCGTTCCTCTTATATACCAATCTCTGCTTCAAAACTTTTTATACATCTGGATAGTCACACGCTTCATAATTTGGCACAGAAGATATTGCGAAACATTTTTCTATGATTAAGACCAAAGCAAGTGTCTACAGCCCATTCGCTGCCGAGTATCTAGAAGAAAAGCAAATTCATACCATCTCTTTCGCAAGTACCAGAGTTAAGAGCAAGAGCAAATCCAATTTCCTTGTGCTCACGTTCATGCAGCAGTGTCTTCCATCCTTAAATCTCCCGCGAGCCATTCTTGTATTCCTCCTCGCCTTCTCCTTGACATTGAATCTATCCCATGTAGTCTTTCTTTTCTTCCGTGTTCTCTCTACGCTCTGATCCGAGATTTGTTCGGAAAAGCGTCCAGAAAAGAGATCTTCCAGTACAGGAGCACTACTCTTGTGTTCCGTGCGATCGCCGAGATTCTAACGTGCATTCTGTCGCGAGCTTGCAGGCTTGACGACATCCTGAACATCGTCGCTCGCTCTCTACCCAATCTGCACGATCCGGATGTGGCATTGGTTCCAAGGTCTGAGCTGGTGTTTGCCAAAGCACGAGCATTGCGGCGACCATGGGATGTGCCGTTATCACCGAACAGTGAGATTATGTTAGGAGTGTCATCGTCATCATCGATGATTATTATCTCAAGAGGTGAAGCGCGGCCACTGGATCCACAACCGGAAGAGCTCAGAGGAGACATGCGTGCTGACCGCCTAGTTGAGCATGTGCGAGTAGCTCCATTCTTGCCCTTGTTTGATGATGAGCTCTTGGACTTAGAAGAACAGCGCCTGGTGCGCTGGGTTGAGCCGACATCGACTTCAGTAGTGGTGACACGCTTCTCGTAGACATCGCGAAGGACAGGAGGGGGACGACCAGTCACACTTTGCGGTGATCTTGTTGTTGGAGACGGGAGGCTCGAAGAAGCCATCTTGATCAGGGTAGTAGTCGAACGAGTCGGCGTTGTTCATATCGAAGAAGTCAGAGTGTGCCAGTGTTGAGTTCATAGCTCTCGAAGCTTTGGTGCTGAACATAGTGAAATGGATCCAGTTGTCAAGCATGTCTCTTGCACCATCGATCTTCAAGGTGATCTCATCATCCATGATGCTAGAGTGGAGCTTGCAGGTAATAACACTCTGCATGCGATCGACGAATGCAGTAAGCGCACTGTCTCTGTACAAGCCGGGAGGAAATTCGCAGATGGCAGTCTGAACTTTGCGTAGTTCAAGTAAGCCGCGCAGGATGAGCTCGATCACTGTGATTCCATGGATCGAGGAGCTGGGTGGCGAGAAGTTGGAAGTGTTCTGCCAGGGGTGGGGACGCCATTGCGTGTTCGAAGGCTCGACGAAGCGGATTTGCAGGCGGTTGAGGCCGAATTTGCCCTTCCGCTTCAGCAGCTCGACGAGAGCGCGCATCAGGCGTGGCTTCGGACTTAGCAGACTTCTGATAAGGCTCAACAATCTTGTCCTTCATCTTCTTGAGTGGCAGAACATGACCGAAGATTGCACGGCGCAACTCGCAAGGCAGACCAACGAAGGGACACGATCCATCGGCGGGAGGGATGGAAGGGTCCATAGCGACGCTTGATCTCATCGAGACAGTTGTGATGGGTTCAAAGACGGTAGTAGTGTAATCAGCGATGTGATCGAACAGTTCGTTTGGTAGCTGTTCGCAGAGGTTGTTTATGTTAGGAGGTGACCACGACATGCTGATGACTGTGTGCGCGCAAGGCAGCAATAGCTATGACTGTGATGAGGAAATTTCGCAGACTGTATGCGAGGTTGGTCTGGGTTTGCGCGCTTGGTGGAGAAATCGAAAGTGAGTGGTCCTGTAGTGGGCTGACCGCGATGCGATTTAGTCACACAGAGCTTCCAGGTGAGTGTTGGTAGGGTGTTGGGCACTGCTGCTTGGTGATAACTTGCTCACTCGTGGTTCAACGCCGAGATATTTGTTTCCTGAACTTCGAGACAGTAAGCCAAGTTTCACTCACTCCGTTTGTCGTCGGGACGATGATCTCGATCGTGACACGACTTGTTGCAGAAGTCCTGTCGTTCTCCCTACCTACGAGAGTGTGGTTGGAGAGTCTTCATCATTCATTCATGGTTACAACACGACACATGGTAGCACGTGGAGATAGCTGAGAGGAAGACAGTCACTACGCAAGGCACAAGACAGTCGTTAACTTAAAATTCGTTTCATTCATGATGTGGTATCAATGACTTATGTAAAGAGCCATGTCGTCAGGTATCATCTGAACCTGGTAGCGGAAGAGTGAATGTATGTGGTCATATCATACCCGCATCGCTATCTATGCTGCCAGCCGGAGTGGCATGGTCGACGACGTGATGAGTGCTGGCGTTCAGGAAGGAGGTATTGCAACCGCTTGCGGACTGATCGGACTGGAGTTGCAGACCACGTCTAGTGACCGCTTTGACCGGCACCTTGGGTGCTGTTTCTGTCACCGTTGCGGGCAGAGTTCTGTTGTATTGTCAGGAAATGCTCATCATAATCTGCTGTGTGCTGGGTCCTCTTACCTCGGTCTCGAGGATGTCACCCTTCTCGAGGATTTGCTGGACAACGTCTTCCTCCTTGTGAGTTCCGAACTCATTGTCGAGCTGGCTGTTGGAGGCAGTGTCGAGGATACCGGTGGTGCCCTGTCTAGTGGTTTGTTAGCTTTGGTGGGGGTATGGCGGGGTAGCTGATCAAGTCGGCACATACTTGTGGGTAACAAAGATTTTCCAGCCGTTGACGACCTGAGCGAGAGGGACAGACTTGTCGGCCTTCCAGTCACGGACGGCCTGAGCGGACTCGACAAAGACAATGTAGTCGTCGTCG
>SWBH01000280.1:0-14488 GCA_024195465.1 Aureobasidium sp. EXF-8845 | reverse complement strand
TCTGTACCTTGCAGGCGGACATGCAGAGCGCTCAAGCTAGTCTCAGGACATGGCATCGCTAGCTCAGGAGTGGGTTTTCCAGCCTCATCCCCCAGGATTTTGGCCTGGGCTTGCGTGTTTTTCTCACTGACAGGCTCACAGAGTCATTGCTCCCGTCAGCCTCAGACCTTGTCTCTCTCAACTTTTTCAATACTGTGACCACCTTTTTGTAGGATCTCAGGCCGTTCCGCGGTGTACCTTTGTTGTCTTCGGCACAGATTGCAAAATCGTTTTTCTCAACGTACTGTACCGTTGTGTGTGAGAAACGGTTGCAACAGGAGAAATAGCAAAACACACAACACAAACCGTCAGCTTGAGCTTGGCGAGGGTGTCTTCTTCTTAACGTGGGGCGCAATTAATGCGAAGAGGTTCGCTCCTCTGCCAACAGTGTTCATGCCGGTTGTCTGTTGCGACCAACCGTCTTGTTGATGACGCATCTTTTTTCATTGCCTCTTTGACACTGCCGATCTCATCTCAAGATCTCGTTCTGCTTCTCTGCTATTTACGTGGGCTTCTTTACGAGTGATGGTCACGAGAATTGCAAGAATAGAGACGAGCCCAAGATAGAAACACGCGACGTGGGCAAGGAGGATGCAAGAAAGCGAGTCGTGCTGCGGCGCTTGGCAGGCACCCGAGGCAACCGACCTATGACCCTCCTCTAGGCTCTGACCACCTGCCCAAGAGACTCGAACTGTTGCTCCGCACTCCTCGAACGATGGTTAGTCGAGGAGTGCAAATAAGGATTGTCAATGTAAATCTAGTAGACCAGGTTTCAATAGACCATCCTATAATCAGATTGCACCCACCAAAAAAAAAAAAAAAAAAACTATTGCAATGTCAACATCCACTGTTCTTAGAACCAAAAGAAACACGCTATCCATGTCTGGATAGACTGGGTGAACAAAAGATACGACGCCTGCAGGACTCGAACCTGCGCTCCCGAAGGAAATAGATTTCTAGTCTATCGCTATAACCACTCAGCCAAAGCGCCTGTGTTGAAAAAGGAGCAAATATATCAATTTCATAGACGATCCTCATGAGGGAATCGCTCCAGAAGCAGGAGATGGATCTGGGAACAGGCTAGCTCCAGCTGTTGATACGACAAACCAAATATTGTTCGATTCGTGTTTGCATTCCTTCGCGTACGAGTGTGTTGGAAGCTGATACTCTGACTCACCGGTTGAAAACTCCACCTGAGTGCTTTGTCTCATATTTTGTCTCTCGTGTCTGTCATCAATAGTCGTAGCTCGCCGGACAGCGCAATGGAAGGCTTGGTGCTTACGAAGCGACCGCAGAAACGGCAGGAGCGGTGAGTCGAGGTACATATCCACCGCGAGAGATGTTTCTGTCACCCAACAGCCACAGAAAGCCCAGCTTTCACATCTTCCGTGGCGCAATCTGCTTGCTTCTCCGCAAGATTTCATCCTCAAATTGCCAAAAAGAAACTCTTCCGCACAGGCTTGAACTGTGAACCTCTCGATAAGTTAGATGGCATTGTACCAATCTTAACAGTCGAACGCGCTACCAATTGCGCCACAGAAGATATGAAAGCTAAGCTTTCTGTGACTTGGATGAGTGGCCGCGAAAAAGAGACGTTTCTATACCTCCAGACCTGCTAGGGAAGGAGCGGAAGCGGCGGTCTTGGATCTGACACTTGTCGCCATAGACAATGTAAACTTCTGCACATAGGCAGGGGGAAATGTATTTGCTCTTCGCGCTGGGATTCCAGCTCGTCTCTGAGTGGAGTACTTGTGATCCGTGGTCGGGCTTCGAGATTCAAGCCAACGACTGCAAATATTGACTGCACTTCATTCAACCCAAAGATAATTTTAATGAATCTTGTTATGGGTTCTCAATCTTCGCGTTGATCTAAGCCTATGATGCGTATACTACGTGAGCATGCTAGAAATGATGCTGAAGGTGCGAAAACAATGGTGGATGGTACCGCCCTGACATGAGCCGCCATTTTGCTTCTTATTTATCGTTTTGATGTAGTGATTGTATCTCTACTATTATCTCGGTACTTTCGTCGAAGATATCTGATTAAGATGTCGATATGTCCAGACCTGTCTATACGACTTCAACCAACTCATCCTCATCATCAATCTCCTGTACCTTTGGCGGTTGCGGTGCGTCTTCACCTTCACCTTCCTCATCTCTCGCAATGATCTGCACAACTCTATCGCAAGCCTCCTGCACATCCGGACTGTCGGTATGCATATGTAGTTCTCTCATGACAGCGTATACATTCTTTTCCCTCATGAAATCTCTACCTTCCCTTGTTGTGGTTAAAAGCAGCAGAGTTTCGAGATGGGTGATTTGAATGTCGTTTTCGGCCTCGCGGGCCTTGTCCGGAGGCAGTAGTTGTAATTCTTCGGGCATACCTTCTGAATCTTTGTCGTCGTATTCTTCAGGTCCCATCAGGGGTAGTAGGAGGTAAGGGAGGAGGTTGAGGCCACCAGAAGTTTCGTCTGTTGACAGCATTTTGGCGTGGGCGTCTGTGTCGAAAGCGGCGTTTTTGATTGTGGATGCCACACCTCTTCTACGGATTGTTGACTTGTGCTCGGTGAAGACGATGAGTTTCGTCAAGGGAATGATGTTCTCGTCCTCCTCGCGTGGTGTCAGGAAATGCTTGCGTCCTTCCTCGTATTTGGATACATCAGCAAAGACGTAGCAGAGGTAGTCGAAGTTTGCTTTTGCGTTGTAACTGCCCTCTTGACCCTTGACGAACAAATCCAGTAGCTGATCAATGGCGAAAGGCGAGGTAGACAATGGCTTCGGAATATCGCGTTTGAGTGTCAAGAGCGTCTTGAGGTGATCGTGTTTTGTGAGGTTTGCAAGCAGCATGGCCATTTCATCTGCATTCTCCTCTTTGGCATTTGTGATGCACGAGTAGAGGGTTTCGAGGAATTTGTCGTCTTCGGCGAGGTACTTGAGGATTTCTTCGTCGGATGAGATGTTTACGAGGATTGTGAGGACGTTTTTTGCAATGGCGGTATAGTCGCGGACGAGGAGCTTCATGTCTTGGATAGGTTCGAAGTTGTTGTATTTGAAGAGGGAGATTTGTGTTGTAGAATATCCGACAAGGTTTTCGGCCGCTGCAAAGATTGTGTCAGAATAGAGCTCTTACTTGTCGTGTGTTCGAAGGTGGTTGGCATACCGATTTGGCGGATCTGAGTGTTTCCATGGTGGAGGAACTCGACGAGCTGAGAGTTGATTAGAGAGGGTGCCGAGGATTCAGCACATCTGTGGATGATTACTTCTTCAAGTTCGGTCGGCATTTTGATTGTATGGTGGTCTGGTTGACTTGGGTGTGTTGGCTGCGACAACTTTTTTTCCGAGCGCAATGACGGAGTCAAGATCGTCCATCTTTCTTATCACCATGTCTTGGCACGACTTCTCTCCGCCGTCACCTCCGCTCGAAACCTAGGTACCTACCCTGCCTGTATAGCTATGGGAACACACAGTGTTATGAAAAGCATGACAGTGTCCATTGAGATGCGATATATTCTGGACCCTCTTTGGACACACCGCAAATCTGGAAAACATTGTGCCTTTCGACAACAAGCGTGTAGTCATATGCCTTTGTAGGAAGAGCGCAGGTGTTACAGACTTTAGCACATGGGGAGGACATGTCAGCACTCGACAAAGACCATCTAGGTGTGTGGGTAGTCGTCTATCATCCAGAATGCTACTTCCAGCTTGAGATCAATACATCTGCGACGCGCCGAGACCCGGGTATCATCACCAGCGCTTCCAGGTTATCCACTCTCGAGCTGGGCGCTTATTCGATACGCCAAACATGGCCACCTATCACACTTGGCCTTTTTGTCTGTGAACCCATCACATTGTTCTTGGTTTTACTCGTCCAATACATGATCGTCTGACATTTTGACGCTCATTCTCTGCATCCGAGTCGTCCCTGAAAATGCAATACTGGAAGCACGCAGACGCTATTGATTTGCCGGCGCCTACAGTCCCATGACTGTCTTTCTGCAGAATATAAGTGCACAAGCTAGGTCTTACACACGTTGGATTTGTCTGTGACAGCTGTTTCTTGATATCTACTTGTGATAGCAGGTCTACAATCTTTAGCCATGACTTCCGAGACCTTGTCACTCTTTCCGTTGCCTGTTTGTTCCATGCCACCAAAATCTTGTCTGAGACAAGCTGAGATGGTTCATACGCGACAATACACTCCCTCGCCTGTACTCAACTCGAAGCCATATCCTTCGGGAAAAGTCCGAGGACTTGCCCTCCAGCTTACCCCCCAAGTCTCCAAGTCCATGTCCGTCCAATCATCTGCATCGGAAATCAGACCGAGTCTTGTATCAACTCGCTCTCCGGATCACAGCATGTTAAGCTCGTCTCCGCAGTCAGCTACAGGCACAAGGAGAAGACCCGCCGTCGCTATACGCAAGACATCTATCGACACCACTTCTAGCGACACACGTTCAGACTTTTCAGGACCAACTCTCGTACGATCCGATAGTGGCTCATCGGCGAAACCAAAAGTAGTGTCGCCTCCTATCAAGTCCATGTTTCCGGAGTATGACCCCAACTTGCCACTATCGCAGCAACCCTACTATCCCGCCGGTAACTTGCCTCGACCAAGTCTCGAGCACAGTGAAAAGGACCATCAACAGACTCTTGCAGATCTACCATCACCTACTTCGCCAACCCCTGCTGCAGGCCTCTCGCAGTTGCAAGCTCTATGGAATGCTGCCAGTGGGCAGAACGGCGTCTTCCGTTCCGACAAGATCAAGCTGGCAATGCACCGAGATGAGATCGGAGTCGGCTCTACAGCTACTGAAGTGCGTTTTGGTTCACGAGAGGGTCGTACGCTTTACTCTGTCTCTCCTTCGGATGCTTCAAGCGAACTTACAGTACGCCGGCACCATCCGGCTAGAACTGGCATTGTGCCTGTTGCCCAGCTAGACGTAGCAGCCCTCCAGAAGGACACGAAAAGCGAGACCACAATCTTCCCACAACAAGCAGCTTTCAATGCGTTAGAAGCAGCGGCTACGACACACAAAGCCAACGCTATCGCACAATATGATCCTCGAGCTTCATCGCCACAAGCTGCACAGCTAGCATTCGACGCAGTGTCCGAAGCCAAAACACACGAGTCTTGTCGGCTCGTCCGAGTTCTTCCAAGCATTAATGCAGAGCACAGCTATGAATTATGGCATCCGCATGCTGGTATCTTTGCCATATCAATCGATGGCACCTTCGACATTGCGACGAAGAGCGACGCAAGGATACGTCTGTATCGGCCAGAGTACACTGGTGAAATACAGATCAATTCTGCAACGCTCATATGTCTTGATTTGAATACAGGAACTCTAGAAGTGGATGTGGCTTCGTTCAGAAGGTTACAGAGTAAGCACATGATCGACAGCGCTATCTGTGCTGTTCTGGCTGTCGCGTTTACGGAAAGCAGACTGGCTGAGGTCAAGGTAAAGGCAGAGACATTTGCTGCACCGCCATTGGTATCAAAGAAGGAGAGCTTGATTCAGAAGACCAAGAGAAGTGGCTGGCGACGAAGTAAGAAGATTGCTAAGAAGGAAGGCGCAGAGGAGAAGGAGAAGCTGCCAAGCGTGACTCGAGGTATCCTGTTCCTGCTTGGATTTTCGTTTGAGGCGGTGGTATGGTTACTTGGCCTGGGAGTCAAGGTGTTGAGCAAAGTGATTGTTTGTGCGAGTGGGATTGTTAGCAAGAAGTGATGTAGTAAATTAGATTGAATACGGATGAAATACGAGGAATGATACGTTGGAGTGGAAGCCTCGCGGAAGCTGACGCACCCCCTTCCCCATCTTGGCCCCAAGGCCGATAAGTGATGAGGTGCTGATCCACCAAACAAACCAACTGTCCAATGCCCAACTGCACGCATACGACGAAAGAGCCGGGGTGAAAGGATCGGATTACAATCAACAGAATGACCTCATAGCGATACTCGACTTGACAAGCAACCTGCATACGCTCCTTTGATTCGAATCCATCCTCCGAGTTGCCGACGCCATGAGCGGCGAGGACCCCTACAAGAGATATGCTCATCTACCTATCCCTTCCTATGACGAGGCCATATCTTCACGGCCGTCATCTTCGAACACTGTCAATGAGGCGAGCGACGATACAGAACGTCAAGGTCTGTTAGGAAGACAGCCTACCGAATCAGCCCGCAATGGCGCATACCGAGCACCCACCGCCGAGTCACCGCGGCCGAGCGAAGACAGCGATTTGTACCTGCCAGAGGTGAACGGTGACAGCGATGACGATGAAGAAGCTGCAGTACGGCGAGACATGGAAGAGATGGAAATACTCGAGCCCGAATCGGCAACAGGCCGGCGGCGAGGTCAATTGTTCGGCAAACTCTCACATACATGGAGCAACCTACCCTCCTTTCGTCGCTTCTCGATACCAAAGCTCTCGTCCCTTCGCGCCCGCCTTCCCACGATACCCGAAGAGTTCCGTCTCGGCTTGCCTGTCATTGCCCGTCTGGTCGCTCTCTTCACCATTGCCGCCTTGATCTACGCTCTCTTCGCCCTCGATGTTATACCTAATGCTGGTCACATGGCACAACACTACGATCCCGAGAGCGTGCGCGCTAGAGTACAAGAGCAGGCTTCAATATCTCCAAATCGCATTGCTGAATACCTCGAGTATATTACCTCATACGACCACGTCGCAGGCACAGAAGGCGACTTCTTCCTGGCCGAATGGGTCCAGGACAACTGGCGTGCTCAACACTTGGACGATGTCAGAATGCATGAATACTTTGTCTACATGAATTATCCTGAGCCAAGCGGTCGCAATGTCGAAATCGTCTCTCCGCCAGACAGGAAATGGACCGCTTTGCTCGAGGAAGAGTCGGTATTTAAAGATTCAGGAAGAGAAAAACAACAAACACTAAATTGGCATGGCTACTCAAAGAACGGAAATGTCACTGGTCATCTTGTCTATGCCAACGGCGGCTCGCGGGAGGACTTCCAACGTCTAAAAGATATGGGTGTGGATCTAAAAGGCGCTATTGTGCTGGTGCGATATTATCATACAGAAGCAGACCGCGGAATGAAGGTCAAGGCTGCTGAGATGGCTGGAGCCGCCGGATGTCTCATCTACTCGGACCCCAAGGAGGACGGCTTTGTAAAAGGACCAGTTATGCCTGATGGCCCTTGGAGACCGCGCGACTCTGTCCAACGAGGATCTGTTGCTCTTTCTAGTTTGGTTATCGGAGACCCATTGACACCTGGTGAGCCATCGCATGAGGACACCAAACACCAGGACATCAATGGTAATATTACTGGATTACCTCAGATACCCAGTCTCCCTCTGGCTTGGAGAGACGCTCAACATTTATTGATGGCTCTGAAAGGACATGGTAAAGAAGCCCCATCTGATGACTGGAAAGGCGGTGTGCCTGATGTTGAATGGTGGACTGGCGACAAGAACTCTCCAGAAGTCCGCCTCATCAACAACAATTTTGTAACTGCCAAACAACGAATCTGGAACGTCCATGGCCTAGTCCAAGGTATGGAGACGCCAGGCAAGAAACTAATTGTTGGGTCTCACCGCGATTCTTGGTGTTTCGGCAGTGTCGACGCTGGAAGTTCTCAAGCTGTCTTGATGGAGGTTGTAACCATTTTTGGTGACCTGATCAAACTCGGCTGGCGACCACTTCGCTCTATTGAATTTGTCTCGTGGGATGCCGAAGAGTACAATTTCGTCGGTTCAACCGAGTTCGTCGAAGAACACGTAGATTACCTTCGTAACAACGCCGTCGGGTATCTCAACGTCGATGTGGGTGTCTCTGGCTCGAATTTCAGAGTTGCTGGATCTCCCCTGTACAAGAAAGCTCTCATGCACGTTCTTGATCGCGTAACGGACCCATACAAAAATGCCACCCTCCGTCAACTCTACGACGAACGGAACCAACAAATTGAAGGTCTGGGGGCTGGATCTGACTACGTGCCTTTTCAATATATCGCTGGCACCTCATCACTCGACTTTGGCTTTGAAAGCGACGCTGGCGAAGAGGGATACCCTTATCACTCTTGCTACGAGACCTACGAATGGATGACCAAATATGGAGACCCAGAATTCCAATATCACAAAACTCTCGCCACAGTATGGGCCTTGCTGATTCTCGAAATCGCTGATCGTCCCATCATACCTTTCGATCTCAACGATTACGCCGCAGCCATGTTCCCCATCATGGACGACCTAGAAAAAGACGCGAAAGCCACTGCTGAAAAGTTGAAAACGAATATCGATACTACGATATTTAGCGTACAGCCTTTGAGAGATGCGGTGGAGGTGTTTGTGGCAAAAGCGAAAGAGTTCCATGAGTTTGATGAAATGTGGGCGAGCAAGGTATTAGCTGGTAGTGGTGGATTCGAAACCAATGCGTATGCACTGAAGAGGATTGAACATAATACACGAGTTGCGGATTTCGAGACTGATCTGCTCGATTTGCCGACGACAGGGGAGGCTGGACCTTATGGTGTAAGTTTTTTTTTTTCTCTTCCCTACTCTTCCTCCCTTCACGATACTGATGTGTGATCACAGGTGCCTGGTAGAGAACAATACAAACACGTCCTCTTCGGCCCACAGCTGTGGGATGGGTATGCGGCTGCTTATCTGCCTGCTGTTAGGGATGCCATGCAAGAAGGTAGATGGATGGATGCGCAAGGGCAACTTTTACGCGCGGCGAGGATCTTGAGGCAGGCGGCTGAGAAGTTGGTTGCGTGAGATACATCAGGGGTAGAGTGGGAGAACGAGACGAGGGTTGGACAGTGGATTGTAGATAGAGGTAGTGGTGTTCTTCTTGTGTATACATTTTCTTAAGACTTCAGCCAATATTGATGGACCACGGGAAGTGAGACGCGTAGAACGATGACAGTCTAAACACAAACGAGTGACCATTGTTCATCGATGCACTTGTGACGATGATGACGGATTATAGGTGTGGTGATGATGATGATGTATGTTAACAAAGGATGGAAAAGCTTAAAGTAGGAAAGCATTAGACTGGGTGGGAAAGCAGAAGCGTAATGGAAGTTTGATTGTTTGGCAAGAATGATCCTGATGTAATTCTTGTTTTGCTCCTCCATAAAGGCCATGCTCTTGTTTTCAATCTCCTCTTCTCGTTCTCCCCATGTCATGCTCCGTGTCTTGTGATGCCCATCTCTGCGGATAGTCGTCATCGTGGAGTCGTTACTGTCATTGACAGATCACTGGAAGGTAAATCAGTACATCATCTCAAGACTTGGTACATATTAGACCAACCTTGAAGTCAATGCCAGTAGAGGTAGTGGTCTCATGCACATCGCAATCGGCCAAGTCATCGACAAAGGCAGCATCGCCAATCTTCTTTGATGTGTGCATGGGCATCATACGCAAAGCGCCAACCACAGTGCGAGCACGTCCATGAGTGGAGTAGATGGGGTAGCCAGTCTTGTCAAGCACGGTAGCAGTCCAGCCGTCAGAGTCGTGGCCGGTGGCAAGGACTACTTCGCCGGTGTCATGTTTAAGGTAGTGGAGGTTGTCTAACGGAAAAGTGTAAGTAGTGTCCATGATCAATCAAGTCGTGCACTTACCAAGGATCTGAGCGCGAAGGCCCATGATGGCAGAGTCTTCTGAACAATGACACATTGACATTGTGTATATGAAGTGAGGATTGTATGTGATGGGAAGTGTGATTGAGAGAGTCGGAAGTCTAGTGTGAAGGGGACAGATATAGGCGCTTGCTTAGGCAATGAGAGCAAAGGATACAAACAAACAAGTGAGGACTCTGATTGTGCTCGTCCCAGTGTGATCGTATCTATCCGGTTCCAGATCCAAGGCCATGTTCGTTTCGAGGTCGGGACCGGGACCATTATTTCCTAAGATACGCTCCTTGAAGCTTGATCTCAAGGGCCAGAGCAAATGTTCACTCTTATACACAAGCTTCCGCTCTGAGCCTTGTTGAACTCTACAAGACTGGTCCATGCCCGAAGATCTGTTCAGCGAAGTAGAGTGTCCTCATAGATGAACTGTCTCCTCCGGTTCAAAGATATGTCTGATGGAGACTACGGAAACACGCGATGATTTGGAGAAACAGGATGATATGCAGCAAGAAGCAACTTACCCTAAACTCTCCTTGGAAACAAACATCCGGTCTGGAAAGTATTGTGCTTTCTCAAGGCAGTTACACCTTCTTAAGGAGACCACGAAGTTCTTAGACTTGAGTATCTTCTTCGTAACCTACTGATCATCGTTGAAGCTATCAAAATGCATAGTTCTTTCCACGTTCTCACAACATCCATTGAGAGTCATCAGAGTCACAAGTCTCAGTGGGTAAGTCACAATCACCGGCAAGGCTATGCATTTCTATAGTCGATACGTGACATGAGCCTGCACATGGAGATGCACCTACCCGTCTACAGAGTCAAGTCCATCACTATCATGTGGCCAGACACAGTCGAGAGAAGGCAGAACTGAGGCCTCGGAACGAGACCAGGGCCTGTGAGACTTGAATATCCACATGCTCGCTTCAACAACTCCTTTCACTACTGACGTGAAAGTTCCGTCCTCGTCAATATAGACATAGACACACACACTTTTCTTCTCCGCGTCTTTCTTTCTCTTCAGAACATTCCCACACATTAACAACATGTATTGACGCGCCCCTGAGAGGATTATCCTGAGACTGATCGTATACAGTCAACCTACGCGTCCTTAGACCCGACGTCAAGAACCCCCTCATCGCTTCTCTCTTGGAGAAAGATATTTACGGCTTTGACCAGGTCAAAAGCATATAGGCCACAGCTGTCTGGGATGAGCAGAGATTCATCTACACTACCTGTAAAGGTGCTCCGGACGTACTCGCTGCTATGCGTAAGCTATTTGCTCCTGACTTCGCTTGAGGTCAACATCATGGCGGATGACTGGGAGGGTGTTTTTGGTGGGCGGGGTTGCCGGTCCAGGACGAGCCGTCAGCGACACATTTGTCTGGTCGATATCCGGCGATACACTGACCAAAAAAAAAAATGTCGCAGCCGTGAATCGAACACGGGGCTCGTGCATGGCAAGCACGAATTTTACCACTAAACCACTGCGACTGATAACGCGAATTCACGTGATGAAGTGGAGACAGCTCAACCTAAAAATCATCTAATGTGCACACCCAACAGACCAAACCTCGACGGCATGTACCCCAGCTATCATACTCATAGTTCTAGAGGATTTCTTAGACCAGGATGCAGACATATAAGCCTCATTCGGCTGCTTCTGAATCATGATGCCAGACTTAGGCTTGTGAGTTGTGTTCTGCAATTAGTCACTTGCATCTCAAACGTAACAGGGTCAAGCTTTTTCTGGACAATCTGATGGATTGTATTTTCGACCATGATGGCAACAATACTGCTCCAAACATACGCACACTCCAGTGTACTTCTAAAGAGACGTGGATAGTATTATCGAACGACAAACAGGTCACAAAAGTAACGTATTGGGATCCAGGGAAGGATATTATCGATTTAACCAGGGTGCCACCAACAGTGAGTCCGACTTCGTCATATAAAACAAGAGATAGGGGATGTCTTGGTATCAAACGCGGGGTACACCCCTTTGGTCTTTGATTCTCCGCCCTCGGTCAATACATATAACGCTTGTATCAGCTTTGAATCATTGAGACGTGCTAAACACTTCTGTTACTCTTCGCAAGAATCCTCTTAGCGTGTGACAGGGACCGGCCGCCTTACTTGCACACTTTAGGTCCTTGCCAATCTCCGCTGTATCATACATCAACAGAGTAACTCACGTATGTTCCTACGCACGAGACATCACATCTATCCACTATTCACGACATGTATTCATCAATTCATCGTCAGGTCTCAAAGCTTACATCAAGAGGTCAGAAATCAAGGTCTCGAGCCAACATGACCACATCCCCAACCACCCCTCTGCTCCCAACCACCGACAGCAGGTCACGCAAAGCTTTGAGCAGCACCTGGAACGATTTCTGCGACTTTGCCCTGCGAGACAATGTGCTCGAAGTAGCGGTAGGACTCATTCTCGCTGCTGCATTCAGTACTGTGGTGTCCAGTTTTGTTAGCGATATTCTGCTGCCTCCCATTTCGCTGTTGCCCTTCTTGAGTCGCAACTTGGATGAGAGATTTGCGACATTGAAACAAGGTGGGAATGGAACAGCAGGGTATAATACTGTGCAGATGGCTTTGGATGATGGTGCTGTGGTTATGGCTTATGGGTGAGTTTGTCGTTTTTCCCTGGTACCCTGTTTCAGAATTGATGCTTACTGACTGCCACAGAACTTTCTTGAACAAGGTGTTCAAGTTTATAGGCATAGGCATTGCGCTGTATGCTATTGTCAGGCTGTACATTTATGGCAGTGACGACGAGTCTATCATCAAGCATGAGAAGAAGTGTCAGTACTGCCGCAAGAAGATTAGTCTCAAGGTATGGATATGTCTTCCTTCGATTGAGGACACAATATCTGACTGTGAACAGGCAAAGCGTTGCTTCATGTGTACTAGTTGGTTGGATGGACGAGAAGATCAGGTTGTATCAACCAGCATATGATCAAGGGTCGTTGGGACGTCAGCGCACACAAGTGTCATCTGGATACACGTCCACTCGAAATCCGTAGACTGATGGCACGCGTGGACGAAAGTTCACCGCCTGCAGAGATGGCAGCCTTGATGGATGGTTTCAACAGATTGTTATGATGATCCCGACCATGATCATAAATTCCTCGCGTGCCTGCCGTCTTGGTCCTGCACGCGACACCGAATACAAAAGCAAAGTCATGAATGGAGAGCGAAATAGGCAGGTCGACTCAATCTGCCAAGCAAATCCACGCAAGATCTTGACCATGCTGTTATCCATCAGTAAGGTGCAGAGAATCGAGCGGACCAAAATTTAGTTTCTTTCTTCGTGCATCTCGAAGTTGTTTCTTGGTTCTTCTTAAGCTGTTGACTGGCACAGACCCACTTTTCCGGCGGCCCGGCGAACTGTCGTGCTTGCTCTCGTTGCCGGAAGCTTGGACGACACCTCGGTTTCTTCCTGTCAATTTCTGACAACCACTTCAAGTCTGTCTATCTGTATAACGAACAGATTTATCACGCATTGCCATGTTGAGATGATGCAATACGTACGCATCGTCTCGACAAGCCTCGGACGTGAGAGTCAAGCAACAGAGCTCAAACTTGGCCCACCTCCTAAGCTTCCCTGGGCAGGTGCTACTGATTAGCCCCAAATCTATGTCCCCAGGAACCGGACCATGACGGCATTGTTTATCTCTATTTACGAGGGTGTTAGACTTCAACCTTCCTAAGCAGGGAAAGATCACTGCAGAGCTATAAAAATGGTCGCAGGCGATGCGACGCGTGGTGATGAGTTGCGCGATTTGCTAGCAGGGTGGCACGCGAGGTAGGCAATGAGCATCATCCAGGGAAGGAACACTCGAGCGACTGTTTGCTATAAACTCAGGCATGCCCGCGGCAGATTGCATTTCCTCTGAGCATCCAACATTCCTGGAGCAATAGCATTTTTATCATGCGTTTTTCACTGCTTCAAATTGGCGCCGCCCTAGGGTTGGCTGCCTCGGTCACTGCATCCTCCTCGCCTGGCCGCAATGTCTTCGAACGTGCCGAGCAATTGAGAGCAAAGGCTCCCATCATTGAGAAGAGAGAGATTGGCAAGCCTTTTGAGCACCCCAGACTGCAAAAGAGAGCTTCGCCCTACCTCAACAACGCGACTGAGAGTGAGTCTCTATTCCCTGTCATCAACCCAGCGTTGCATAGCGACTGACCCATTCACAGAGTTCTGGGTCAACGGATCAGCCATCCCCGATGTCAAGTTCGACGTCGGTGAGTCGTATGCTGGTCTCCTTCCCATCAGTGGTGCCGCCAATGAGACTCGTGAGCTCTTCTTCTGGTTCTTCCCTTCCACCAACCCCAATGCCACAGAAGAGATTGCCATTTGGTTTAATGGTGGTCCTGGCTGCAGTTCGCTCAGTGGTCTCCTGACCGAGAACGGCCCCTTCACCTGGGAAGCTGGAACTCTTGAGCCCGTCCAAAACCCCTACACATGGGTCAACCTCACCAACATGCTTTGGGTTGAACAACCCGTTGGTGTCGGCTTCTCTCAGGGTGTGCCCAACATCACCAACGAAGTCGAACTTGGTCTAGAATTCGCTGGCTTTTACAAGCAGTTCGTCGACACTTTCAGTCTCCATAACTGGAAGGTCTACTTGACTGGCGAATCCTACGCCGGTTTCTACGTGCCTTACATTGCCGACGCCTTCATCAACGCTGCCGATACTGTTTACTACAACCTCAAGGGTATCGCTATCAACGACCCCATCATCGGTGACGAGACCGCCCAGCAGCAGGCTGTCATTGTCCCTTACGTCGACTACTGGGAGAACCTCATCTACCTCAACGAG
>SWBH01000279.1:0-14508 GCA_024195465.1 Aureobasidium sp. EXF-8845 | reverse complement strand
GTCTTCACGACAAGGCTGCTTTCCCTTATCCTTGAATCCGTCCCCAATGGCCATGCCAGATCTGTACACCGTGCCGATAGCTGCACTTGCAGCACCTGTAATAGGATCCCAGCGTTTGTTTTCAATGATGTAACTTCTGGTCTCGTTCATGCCTAATTTCTTGCTATCGATCTTGAGGCGGTCGACAAGATGTTCTGCTGCCAGCTTCGATAGCTTGATTGTGTATTTGGAGGATGCCTTGTAAGTCCACACGGCCGGCAGATGGGGAAGGATGTCGCAACGGACGGTGTGGCGGGGCAGATTGCGGTGAAAGGATTGGACCGCTGTCTTTACGCCATCCTCTGCAGACATGCGTTGTGCAATCAGACGAGCGGATTGTGCTGCTTCCGGTGTTGTGAGGAATCTAATAGCTTCACTGAGGTTATCAATTGAGAGACTTCTGTGGTGTATTGGCTTGGGTCCTGCGCCAGCTGCGTGTATCATCTCTCCCCAGAATGGTTGACTGACTTCACATCAGCAGGATTCGCATCTGAATAGCTTGAAAAGTACTTACTCGCCAAAGAAGGGGCAGACAAGTGACGGAAGGCCATTCTTGAGACCACAGGCAGTTGTGCCTGCTCCTCCGTGATGGATTACAGCTGAGACGTGTTGGAAGAGCCATTCTATTCGTTACAATTAGTCGGCTGAAGGCACGTGTTAGGGATATCCGAGGGTATTACCATGTGGACAATCACCCAAGACCAAGATATCCGACGATTGCGATACGTTACTCAAGCCGGCCCAGCCGCTTGAGAGTATACAGCGGACACCAGTAATTCTGATCGCCTCGGCAATAACCAGAGATATCTTATCCGGATCATCAAGAACTATACTACCGAACCCAATGTATATTGGTGTTGATCCAGCATTGAGAAAGTCTCGCAGGTCCTGTGGCGGTTTGTAGTCCGGTGTGTCTCGAAAGAAGAACCCGCAGACGTCAATGTGTTGGCCCCAGTCCGATGGCTTGGGCACAAGAGCGCCGGACCAGCAATACGTTGTAGGTATGTTCTGTGTGTACGCCAAAAACGGGCCTTCAGTCGTAGGCACCGGCTCTAAATCCAGCGTTTCGCGCCAACTATTGACGACATCAGCAAGACCTTGCCATGTCATCCATTCCACCATTGCGTAAGATAGTCGATTGACCATACTTGGTTCTGCCTTGTTATCTTGGATGTTGGCCAAAGGGTGAGGAAAGCTCTTTGTCGCTGTCCAGGGCATGGTAAACATCAGGTGTACTGGAATGCACAGAGCTTGGGCGCAATGAACATGGGCGAAACTAGGCGGATTGGCGATGATAGCATCGGCGACAAAAGGTGCACCATCAGCTCCATCCGGCTCGATACACGATCTCCAACAGCCTTCGAGCATCTCCGCAACCATTGCTCTTTTGTTCGTAATTTCTCCTGCTTGCATGGACTTCATGCTCGGGATGAGGCCAGGATTCTTGACCATGTAAGACATGAGTTCATTTGGATCGCCTCCAATAGGATAAAACTCCAGGCCGCATCCAGTAACAAACTCGCGAAAGATGTCGTGTGTCGCTAATCTAACCCGGTGGCCGGACTTTTGAAGCTCATTCCCAAGAGCGATAAATGGCTGCACGTCTCCACGACTGCCGACAATCTGGATTACAATGTTGAGGGGTAGTGCTTGATCAAATTCCTCGAGTAGTGATTCCTGATATTCTGGTGGTGATTGTTCTGGAATGTCTTTGATGAAGACTGACAGAGTGCGGGCAAGCTTCGAGTTGACATTGAGGCGGACGCGACCATCATTCTCCGTCAGAGTGCTAGCATCGCCAGCGATCGAGGAGTATGGCGGTGGGGAGTGGGTCCAGTCATTCATTGCATCATGTCGTAAGGATTCCAATGTGTCGTTAGAGAACGTGGACTCTGTATATTTCTTCACCATCGTGAATGAAAATGGTTGATCTGCACAAGTAACGATAAAAAGAATCGGTGAATTGTATGGAAGAAAGAAGAATATGAGAGGACAGGAAAGATGTCTTAATACTTGCCCTGGACAAGTTAAAGCATATTATGATTCTTACAACGCTGCAGCGTATAGCACCGTATCTGTGAAAGTGTATTGCGTGTGCCGTATCCAGCGTATTTCTGACTCAGGCGCAATCGCCTCAGCCTCGGACGCGTTGAGCGACACCTACCTTCTCGGTCCAGCATGTTTGAGGTCGACGAGACTGTACACACCTGTTTGGAGATTGAATGACCACCGAGTGGCTTGGGTCATTGGCATCTCGCAGACTTTGCGCAGTACTGATCGTAATGCTTGCGTGTAAAGAGAAGTTGTCAAGAAGTTTGAAGGAAGGTGTCCAGCTGGAGATTTCCTTCCTTGGCGCAAGCCTTCGCGCACTTCCCAATTTCTCGACTGTACCACTTCTACCTCAATTTCTCAAACTGTACCACTTCTGCCTTGTACGTATGACAACAACATCAGTCTTCCTTGGATTTGAATCATGTACGAAACCACAGCGAACCATCTCTGGCTTGCAGCATAGCGAGATTCGTAGTTTTGAGGACAAAAATTATCGCTTGTTCTGACACACCCATCCTAATGCTAGCTAGCTCAGTCCTACTCGCTCTTTGCGACTCCAGAGCTAATCTACTTCAAAAAGTAAGGCGCTTGCTTTGGAACCATTTGTAGTGCGGCACCGCAATGGCTATCATCTCCTCCAGCATCGCCGTGTCTGCGCCAAACTCTTCCTCCCATTGCTGCTCTTCCCTCTCGAAGTCGATGTTTGGAGCAGCTCTGGCAGGGTTGGGACCCTCTGACTCTATGAGGTTCCTCTGACTTGCAAGAAACATTGGGTGCAACGCATTCTTCTCTTCTTCGCTGGCTGCGGACCACGAGAGGCATGCTTGTGCCGGATCCAGATCGAGTTTTTCACACAGCGAACGTGCGTACTCAGGACTAGTCATCAGATCATCTGCATCAACGACCAGTGGTAAGATGCCATGAGACACAAAGAATTCGTATAGCATGCGTTGCCATTGGAGTGAAGTGCTGATGAGGAAGTTCGGACGTCCGCTACCATGGGGCAACCCCATGTCTTCGAGCACGCGATAGGCAGAGGTGACTGCTAAGCGTGGATCGCGGATGGTCAACACAGGTATAGTATTCTCATGGAGAAGTAAAGAGGCGGGAATCGAGGTGAAGTTTTTCTCAACTTGCGAGTTGACTGCGTGGCCACTGGCGGAATGAATAAGATCAAGTACCACAGCTGGATCCGCAGAACCAAATGGGTGATCATGCACCAGAAGGACTTGATTCTAAGACTCTGGGTCAGCCTCACATTGGCGACTTTCACTTTCACTGACATCTTACTCACATTCTTGCCTGCCTCTGCAAGGGCGTGGCGCCATTTCTCTGTCGCTTCGGCTGCGGCAGCTTGAAAAGTGGTTCGGATGCTGTCAGGCATGCCTTGACTCCAATCATCACTCATCAGCCATACGACTTGCTGGCCTCGACATCTGGAATAGGGACTGTAGAGCAAAGCAATATTACGCTGCTTGCTCAAGATACGCTGGAGTAAATGGCCTTGTGTGTGTCAGCCGAGGTAAGCATGGCCATATGGAAGAGGAATCTTATTACTGGCACTTCGAGATTGATCGAAGATCAGGATTTGAGACACCATCACGTGTAGAACATCGAATATAATGCAGGAACACGATATGGGGCGAGTGTCTGAGATTTTTAAAGCAACATCGGCAGCATCGCAATATCGTGGTCGTCGCCCGACGTCGTGATACACGCGTCCCTCCAGGCATCTACATGGCTGGGTGGAGTGGCCCTACACTTGTCCAAGCCCTAAGAGAATGCCCTCAGTTCTAGGCACCAGTACATAGTTATATATGTACGTCTGTACAATGTGAGCTTCGCTCCAGTTTCATGGAAGAAAGTAGTCGGTCTTCGTGATATACAAGCATACTTCAATGAACCGGATGATCACAGAAATGCAGGGACACATGGATTAGATAAAAGACCAACGTTCTGGAAGATTTCTAATTAGCCGAGATCGAGACCATACCGAAGCTATGCCGGCTGTACACAATGTGTTTGAGCAAGTCTACGTAATTGTCTATGTTTGAAGATGGCGACATACTCAACGCAACTCAGCTCCGTAATCATTGATGCGCTCAAAGTGTTTGGTTGAGCTCAGATTACACCGTCAGTTCCTTGCTCAACGGACACCAGGATCTAGAGCTCGTTCACGGACAAGAAATTTTACCAATTCTTGCACTTAGTCGCACCACTAAGCTTGTGTTGTCGAATTCAGACCCGATGCTTGGTGTGTCATAGTATCGAGCCTTTGGGTGCGTCATGCTATGGCGCGCCTCCTGTATACATTCACCGCTAAATATCACCTCTTCCTTGGACCGCTTCAAGAATCATACAAGCGATTATCGCCAACGAATCAATCGCGCATGGTGCAATCGAGGATTTGTTCTCTGGTGTTCTGTCCAAGTGGAGCCAGTGATCCTGTTGCGCAGACTCTAGGATTGTACCCTTTCTGTGGTCACCACTGACCGTTGATCTCATATGAATGACTATACGGCCGTAATGAGCGCACTTGAATCCTCATCCCTCGAGCAATCGCATCTGCTTAGAAAGCAGGTAGCACGTGTCAATCTTCAACTACAATCGAAAGGATTGCTTAGTCACTGAACACATGTTTGCATGATCCAGATCCATTGCGTCGGGATGCTTGGAAATCAAATCGAGCCTTTTCTCATTGCTCCTTGGAAACTTAGCGGATACAAAGTGCAGCTGGCATGGTTGATGTGTCGCTAAACACACAATCGCTTCATCCGAGGACTTTCAATTGCTGAGCTGATTTTTGTTCATTGTCACAACCATAACATCATGGCTTCTACTGAGGCGTGTCCTGAGAAGTCTGTTCTCTTTACCGAGCTCGTCGTGGAGTCCAAACTTTCGACCCCCGATCTTGAGCATGGGTTACCCGAGCCTATAATTTCGACACGAACCATTCATGGCTTCAAAGTATGAGAGACGCTCAGTTCCTCGACCAAAATACTCATACTTACTCTATGCAGTGGTTCCTGGTAGTCGTCTCGGTACTGTTTTCGATGTTTATATACTCCCTTGATGGCACCATTGTCGCAGACCTTGTTCCTTCGATCGTCAACGAATTCGATAGCGTTCCGCTTCTTCCTTGGCTCTCCGTTGGCTTCATGGTTGGCAGTATCGTGACTGTCCTCCCTCTCGGCAAGCTGTTCAGCAAGTACAATGCCAAATGGCTATATATCATCTCGGTTATTCTCTTCCTCGCATCTTCCGCTCTCTGCGGCGCTGCTCCGTCTATGAACGCCATGATCGTTGGCCGTGTCTTCCTTGGCATGTCTGGCAACGGCATTTACTTCGGAATCATGACACTACTGTCAGTCTACACCGATGATAAGGAGCGACCTATGTACCTTAGTCTGGTTGGCTTGATATGGGGTATCGGTACAGTTCTTGGTCCTGTCGTTGGAGGTGCATTCGACAAAGTCAGCTGGCGATGGGCATTCTATCTCAACCTCATCATCGGAGGTGTCTTTGCTCCAGTTTACCTGCTCCTACTTCCGTCGTTCGATCCCCAGCCTCAGGCTGTTTCATTCCTCGTCAGAGCAAAGTCTTTCGACTTTGTTGGGGCGGCACTATCTATTGCGTCCATCCTGTGCCTAGTCATGGCCATCAACTTCGGGAACGCCCTCTACACTTGGAACAGCGGACAGATCATATCCATGTTTGTCCTCTCCTTCGTCTTTCTAACTGCGTTCGCTGTGCAGCAAAAGTCTGCCTGGTTCACCACCAAAGCTGAACGCTTGTTCCCTACCCACCTGGTCAGAAACCGAGAGGCCAATCTTCTCTTTATCTGTGCCGCTTGCGCCAACACCGCTGGGTTCCTGCCAATCTACTACCTTCCGGTATACTTTCAGTTCTCCCGCGGCGATAATGCCTTGGAAGCGGCTGTACGTCTGCTGCCCTTGATCACTATCCTTAGTGCTACCATCATCGCCAATGGGTATCTGATGAGCAATCTTGGCTACTACCAGCCATGGTATATCGGCGGTGCCGCTCTTGCTTTAGTTGGCAATGTTCTGGCCTCTCGCATCGATGTACACACAAGTTCTTCCGCTATCTATGGCTACGAAGTGTTGATCGCCCTCGGCAGTGGTGCTTTCATTCAGGCCGGCTATGCTACCATCCAGACCGTGGTTCCCGCGGAAGATACTTCTTACGCTATTGCTTATATGATGCTGGCTCAATTCACTGGTATCGTCATGGGTCTCTCCATTGGCGGTGCAATCTTCATCAATGAAGCTCTGAAGTCTTTGAAAGTTCTTCTACCTATGTTGCCTGAGGCTCAGCTTAGGAGTGTCATCAGCGGTACTTCTTCTGATGCTATCACCAGCATCCCTGCTGAGTTTCGCGAGGAAGCTGTGATTGTTGTCGTTAACAGTTTGCGCAAGATGTGAGTCAACTCGCTATGTGTTAATGTGCTTCATGACTGATTCACTGCGATAGCTTCATCCCTTCGTATATGGCAGCTGCTGTTGCACTTGTCACCGCTGTATTTTTGAAGGTAAGAACATTTCCTTCATCTCTAGGTAGTTGTCAGAGAGAATTTGTCGGCTGACTATGCAATGAGCAGCGCCACAGAGCTTTCCATTCTGCGCGCGGAAGCACGTAGTTTCCTGGCGCATCCTAGTCTGCGTTGTGTCTGGAGTCTATCTCGACCGCCCGGTGTGAGGTCTCACTCAACTCGAATCCCGCGAGGCTCAGCTTTGCACAATTCTTCTGACGGTGAGAGGTGCTGTAAAATACAATTGCATTCGACTAGGTACTGGCTGTCTAAGAGATCATTTGGCGTTTTCAGAATTCAAAGACTCATCACACCCAGAAGTCCAAACTCCTCTTGCGGACATTAAACCCTCCGCGAGTGTTGGCAGTCTAGTCAACCAGGGCGTAGAACATATCACCAGGTGAGGGGCGTCTCGTCAAAAGCCAAGAACTTCCCAGAGGTCTCTTCGCGCGTCGCGTTATCAAGCTGTGATAGGCGTCAGTTTAGATACGAAGGTCTTGTTTCTGACAACTTACCTTGGTGACCATGCCATCGATAGAGACATCTATAGGAGTCAACATATCATCAGAAAAGCCCAGTACTTCTTGCGCTTTGCGACCATTGTCTGTTGGAACGCCTCTGGAACACTGGTCAGCACTCGCTTGTCAAGAATCACTAAATTTCACGACTTACCCAGGATGCAACGCGACAGCAATCAAATCAGGGTTTTCGATATGAATGCGACGGATAAGTAAGTTCATCGCAGCCTTGGAAGCGCCGTAGTTTCCAATCGGCGGGGCAAAGTGCTCTTGCAAAGAGATGGATCCGACACCGGAGGACATATAAGCAAATATAGGCTTCTCTGCTTTCTGCAACAGAGGCAGGGTGGCCTGGAATAGACGCACTGTACCTGCAGTGTTGACATTGAAGTGATCGATCAAGTCCTTGGTTTGGATCCTGGAGACTTCGACAAAAGCGTGGAGAGCAAAGAGCCCTGAGTTGGCAATGATCAGGTCGAGATGGTTGATTTGATGGCCGCCGAGGCTGGAGACAGCTTCCTGGGCATCGGTTTCTGAGGTGCTTTCGATCTTCACGATGATGATGTTGCTGCCTTCGCCCTTGGGGAGCTCATTCAATCGTGTCGCTTCTGGGGAACTGGGCTGGCGGACAGTAGCGATGACTGTTGTATCGGGGCGACTAAGGTATTTGGCGACAAGACCGTAGCCGATGCCTTTGTTGGCTCCAGTGATTAGTACGTTGTAAGTCATGGTGCTGGATGGAAAGTGTTTGCAAATTGAGGAGGTAAGTTATCATGATCGTGGTCCATTGCAGCTTTTTATCTCTTGAACAGACCTCCTACAGAAAATAGATTGAGCGGATTGAATTCGACCGACGGAGAGATTGTAAGCAGCGTTGGATCAAGGTTGTCCCAGCCAAATGATCCTGCGAGCTGCAGCTTACAAAGGATCGCATAAGATAAGGCGGCTGGCCGCCTGAGACTCGTCGTCTATGCTCGATCCTTCGACCAGCCCGGTGAGAACCCTTGATGGAAGGATTGGCAGCTTGGTTTGTTGATGAAGCTGATGTCGCTTACATCAGCGCGTGATGTTCTTTATCTGGACCCTGAACGAGCTCATAGTGTTGGCAACCAAGGAGGCAGCTCCGTCTCCACAATCCTCCATCCTGCGGCTGAAGCCTTTAAGGGTCTAAAATACTTATGACCAGCGTTGACGACATATTTGCCAAACTTGTTTGCTCAAAAACCACATGGCAACTGCGATCGAGCAACTTGGCAACATCCTTCACTCATGACGCTCACTATGGCCACATCTTTGTTCTTTCACTTTCATCAAGGTCCAGCAGGACTGACATAGCACTTTATTTCGCCCATACTTTGGATATCACACCACAGCTACCATGGAGACAAGACCTCGCGCCGACTCCAAGGGGGTCCCTGACCGCGCAGTCATGAACGCGAATGGTCGGGTTCAGCTCACCAATCCCGTCATGCCAGGCTCACCAACCTCTTCAACACACCACAGCTTGAAGGACTCGCTCGACGAACGCAGGCACTCGGCCGGTGTGAAGCTTCGCAAGGTCCTGCATATCAGCAAGCCTTCCGACACGGCAACCACCAACCCCATCCTCGCACACGACTCGACGGCCAAGTCGCATAGAGCTCGACTTGGTGAGGACCTGCCTGATCCGAAAAGCATCTCCGTAGATGGCTTGCTACATCATCCCATCGACACCATCAAGGAAAAGATTTCGGCTCAGAGCAGTCAGCAAACAGCCGCCAATATTGCGACAAAAGAAATCTCGCATGGACAAGAAGTAGATCTGGTCAAAGCTGACGATCGTGTCGAGTTTGCTGCGACTGCAACCGAGAGGGCGATCGCTGTAGAGGAGCGTGATGCGCTCCTCCGGGAACGACAAAACATCTACGTCAGATGGACTCTAGACCGGCATGTCACACAGTGTCGTGTTATGCCCAAGAACATCGCCAAGAGGGACAAGTCAGAGTTCGAGTACAAGACTCTCGAGGGAGACATAGCAGTCGACTGGAAGGCATACGCAGGCCATGTAAGTAGCCTATCCTCGTCTGAGCTCATGATGACCACTGACGCCTTTGAAGCTTACGGAATACTACGCTCAACAATACGGTGGTCAATACGTCGGCTACGGCTCGAGTCCGCCAGCATTGACCAAGGAATCTATCATGCCCAACGTCGAGCGCATCATCATCGCATCCGCTCCTTTCCAAAGATTCATCATGAAAACAAGGGAAGTCTACAGATGGGAAGATCCTACCACAACAACAACCGTTCTCCTCATCTACATGGTCTTGGTCTACTACAGTCTCTTGCTGCCAGCCTTAGTATGATACACAACTGATTCTTTCTGTCAATCTGCTGACCATAACTCTAGCTTTCTGGTATCGTTTATCTAATCCTCAGAAAGCGTCTTTTTAGTAAGACGCTTGAAGATGTTCGCACAGATCTTGAGCGCACCGAGGATCAGCGACAGACTCCTCTCGATCTGACTGAGTTCATCGAGAAGCAAGGAGATGGGTCGTGGTTGGAGAGACTACAAGAAATCATGGGCCCTTGGCTGATGGTCCAGCTTGCCGATGCAGCCAACATGTTCGAGATCTTGCGAAAGTCCGTTTCAGCTCACAGCCACTTCCAGTATTCGCTTGCTAACACTTCTTCAGCTTCTATGAATGGAGAGTCCCCGATAGAACCATGGCAACTCTCTTGATATTCGCGTTCGGCATCATCGTCACCACTTTCGTCCCTACCTACGTACTAGTCAAGTCTGCAGAAATTGGTGCAGGATTCGCCTTCTTTGGCTTGTTCCCTTTAGCGTCCAACTTCCCAGACTACAGATTGCTCGCATCAGTTCCTCGACGCGTCTTTTGGAACATCCCTACGCATGGTTAGTAGCACATCATTCCATCCACTGCTTGAGCCTGGACTAATCTATCAATCTCTCAGCCGAATGGGCAATCAAGTCACTCCAAGACGAGGGCACACACTATCAACAAAACGAGAACACCGGCCTGAATCCAGTTGAAAACAAGGATTACGGTACATATCCCGCCCACCTCAACGGCGACAAAGGTCGACTCGTCATCAGCGCACGATCAATCAGATTCGAAACAAACATCGGCCACAAGGTGGTTTTTGTCCTCAACTATGATTTGATCTACAGCCTGGAGAAGGTTGAAAGGTTCACGAGCAAGATGACTCCTGTAAAGGATTCAGGCAAAGACTTGCGCATCACTAGCAAGCTGGAAGGTGATCGGGAGTGGCTTCTGAAAGATATGGACGACGGTCGTGATCAGGCATTCTCGCAGATCGTGGGCTTCAGTAAGACGTCGTGGCAAGTGGCCTGGTAATTTGTCCTTCGATTTCGTCCTAGGATGGCGTCTTTTGCAACAAAATGACTTGAGATCAACAGAGGTGATCCAGACACCAGGCAAAATTGGTCCAGACATCAAACACTATGCTCTGCAACTCGAAGAGCCCTAAGACCGTGACAATAGATAATAAGAGGGATCTCGAGTATCAGATAACGATTGTGCACCGTCGTGACATAGTTCCGTATAACCGTATCCCGTATTCGACCGTATTCTCGGCTTATATAGACTCACGACCATCTAACCTCACAGTTCAAAGACGCGTCAGCCCCATTGTCACATGGCTCTTGTTACTCTACCTCTTATGTTCTTATAGCTCGGAGTATATGTATCTCACTCTTCTTAACATCTCCTCGCTTGCTGAAAGCGGAACCATAATTTAGATCGCATCTCGATACTCTCTCATGCTTCTCATCAGCAAGCTATCATCGTCTTGTCGTCATCGGTCTGACACTGACTAACCTTGCCAACAGAGAGATACTCGACTGGCCCAGACTCTCCTTTCTCAAAATCAATTCTCAGAAGCCGAACAGAATGTCTCTACAACTCTTCTTCCGCAACGCTGCAGTCACTGCGCGGAGTCCAACTTTACCGATTCTCGTAATTAGCTACACCATCCTATTAACAAGTCAGCCACCCTGAGCGACCACTACGCCTTCCTATACCATTTCTTGACTGTATGCCCATTGGTTGTGGTGCCTCTTGCACTTTCAATGGATGAGAGACGCCGCTTTCAAGATCTTGGGTATACGGTGAGATGGAATAGAGAAGCTGTGCAGATCTGTATCGGCTACTGTTTGTTGAGCAGTGTTTCTTTGGCGTATGTGTGGGCTTACACATCTGGAGATGGTGCTTCTGCTGCAACTGCGAAGTTTTCGATTGGGTGGGTGGGTTTGATGGGGGTGAACTTGGTACCTCTTTGGTTTGTGGCAAGACCGCAGAAAAGCTGAGGAAGCTGACACGAGAGGAGGGTAATTTAGATGCTAGATATCATGCTTGTGGAGGCCCTTCATCATTGTCGTCTTTCTTGGAGGAAGCTTTGCTGATAGTGTTGGCACTGACAATCTATCCCTTGTACTTTCTCGTGCTCTGGCTTCGGTTCCTGCTATTGCTGTTCTTTCATGGCACCATTAACGTCTAGACACGTCGAGATGTGATACGATCTGAGTATTAGCGAGACTATATGGAACCTCGTCACGCGTAAAACCAGGATCGCTGGTTGTGGAGTGGCTTCTCTGATGGACGCGATTCGATTCGAAAGCGCTCTGCGTGTTGCTAGCGCTGGCACGGTAACTTTTCGAGACAAGTCGGTGATTCACGTTGTAGTTCACATGGCGAGTCCATCCAGGATACAGACAGCGCTAGAGCTATGCAGAGGGTCATTGAGAAAGATGGGAGTGCAGGATACCATGGCAAGCGGAGGCTGCTTGGGTTCCGTCGACGGCATCATCTTTGCCAAGCCAACCCCCGACTTGCTTTCCCGAACTTCGATGACCACTTCGCACACCTCTTCCTACTCACCACATGTAAGTTGTCTCATACGTCCATCCACATAGTAAGTAAGCTACGTATGGACTTGTGAAGATCATAGTGCTGGCGACTGGAGGAATCAGTCGCAGGCAAAAAGACGGAGCTACATGCAGCGGACTTGCTGTATCCTCATCTCCGTGGGTGACCCTCGGTATCGCCAACGTCTTTGCGGCTCACGCAACCTCGGCCACTCAGTCTCAGCCTATACAGCTCTGAGCGAACACTCATGAACCGGACAACAAGCTTCTCGTCCGGTGAAACCTTTGAGCCTTCCGCCCGGTATAACGCAGAGAATATTGCTTGCTATAGCCTGTACGGGCTTGGCTTTGCTGGGCAAGAATATATCCACGACTTTACCCTCCTTGGCAACGCGCCAGATTCAACTTCCACCTCATATCGATGGACGCCACGGGCATCGACTCCTCGCATGAGCACTGCCACTAAGGTTGACTAGTGAGGGGCAAGTAATTCACCCCAGGGGGAAATGTCTATCCCCACACTATGCATGTCTGCAGAGATGTGATCAACTGAGCAAGGCCTGGCCTTTGCTTCTTGCATACCCGGCTTGGAATATTGTAAACGAGCTCCTCAGGAGGGCGATGTCGGTTCTGGTATGCAGCTCAGTTGCGGCTGGTGGACGGATAATCTAGATCGGAGAGGTGGTAAATGCAACCATGCAAAGGTAGGTGTATAGTGCATTGAAAATTATCCCGGACGAATACATAAGGTCCTTCTGCCCTTCGTATATTGCAAAGATCATCATCGACAGATCTTCACAGAACATCGAGCAGGGACTCCTACACCTCAGATATCATGCATCTTCCCAGTATCACCGCAGCTTTGGCTCTGGTTGGCCTCAGTGCTGCCGCCCCTACCGAGTATGATTTCATCTTATCATCTGACAAGGCTTGCATTCCTGACCAGTCTCCTAGGTACACTACTTCGTCTTCCTCCTCCTCCAACAAGGATGTAGGACTCGCTCAAGCCTGGACTTCCAAAGGCCGCCAATACATCGGCACAGCATTGACCATCCGTGACGATCCAGTTGAACAAAGCATCATCCAATCCCGTGCCGACTTCAACTCCATCACTCCCGAGAATGCCATGAAGTGGGAGTCCACCGAGCCCCAGCGCAACAACTTCACCTTTGCCGGAGCAGATGCCGTAGCCGACTTTGCCGACCGCTACCACAAGGAGATGAGATGCCACACTCTAGTCTGGCACTCGCAACTACCCACATGGGTCAGTCAAGGCGGCTTCGATAACAAGACCTTGATCTCCATCATGGAGAACCACATCAAGAAAGTCGCTGGCAGATACAAGAACAAGTGTACCCATTGGGATGTTGTAAACGAGGCTTTGGAGGAGGATGGCACTTACCGCAAGTCTGTCTTCTACAACACCATCGGTGAAGCCTTCATCCCCATCGCCTTCCGCTTTGCCGAAAAGTACGCTGGTTCAAAGACAAAGCTGTTCTACAACGACTACAACCTCGAGTACGGCAGTGCTAAGGCTCTAGGTGCTCAGCGCATTCTCAAGCTCGTACAAAGCTACGGTGTCCAGATTGATGGTGTGGGTCTGCAGGCACATTTGAGTTCTGAGGCCACTGCATCCACTGGTGGGGGTGTTACTCCTGATGTCAAGACTTTGACCAATGTCCTCAAGTTGTACACTGACTTGGGCGTTGAAGTCGCTTACACAGAGTTGGATGTCAGATTCACCACTCCCGCCACTCCTGACAAGCTGAAGGCTCAAGCCGATGCTTATGCCAGAGTCGTTCAGTCTTGCATCAACGTCAAGCAATGTGTTGGTATCACTATTTGGGTAAGTTCCTTCCTCTTGTTCCATTGGTTCCTTTCCGACTGCTTTTCTGTTGAAAAACAATTGCTGACCTTGATTCGTAGGGTGTATCAGACAAGTACTCTTGGATCCCTGGTGTTTTCCCTACCGAGGGTGCAGCATTGCTCTGGGACGAGAATTTCAACAAGAAGCCTGCTTACAGCTCTGTTCTCAAGACTATCCAGTCTTTCAAGAAGTCGTAAGGAGTGATCGATCATCTGATAGTGAGAAGAAGAAGATAGCTTTGCAGTTTTTATATCACACGCACGTATTCTACGAAACTTCTTTATTCCTATGTGGTCGGAGGACAGGTGATATGCGCAAGAAAAAAGAAAAAAACACGTTGCCATTGTATAGTGGGCAGTCTATAAATGCAAGAGATATGACGTCGTGACAAAAAGGGTTTGAAAACGAAAGATGAATAAGGTCAGAAAATATTAGAGAGGAAAAGGATGGAGCAAAAAGACGAAGGTCGTACCAGGGATCGAACTTGGATTAAGCTGAGTGCCCCCAAAGCTGCGCACCCCTCAAAGCTGCGCGTTTCGCGATTTCGCGCTCTATCAATACAACCACTTCCTTCTCAATTCACGTGATA
>SWBH01000278.1:0-14525 GCA_024195465.1 Aureobasidium sp. EXF-8845 | reverse complement strand
CACCCCGCACGCCGGCAAGCAATTTGAGTTTGTCGACAAGGAATGGGCCGTCGTGCGTCGCTTCCAAAACCCCATTGATGCTGGTCTCGAACGACTGCGGAAGATGAATGGTGGATCTTTGCCCGGGAGACCAAACAAGCCTAAAGCAGGCGCTGCTCAACAACATGCCAATGGTGGTGTGAATGGGCATCGTAGAGGACATTCTAATGCTGCATCCATTGCTAGTAAGAAGAGCGATGCCACTATCGTTGCAGCTCCAGAGCGACCAGCAGTGGGCGGGAAGTCTCGAGTCAGTTTCCACATGGGCGAAGGCGATGGCGACAATGACGATGATGAGCACGATGAGCACAATACGCAATCTGATAGGGAGACCCCTGCAGATATTGCTCGCAGGCTATGGGATTTACCTGTGGGTATACAAGTTGAGGCGTAGGGTGACAGCTCTACAGCTATCGATTCCTCGGTCTTCCATTCCCTCGTTACTCTTCGCTACTCTACCTCCTGTTCTGGTCTCTCTTGACATTTTCTCCCATTTTCACTCTCCTTTCGGCTTCTTGTCTCTATGTTCGGTGGGCTCGGTGGTGGTATACATGCATATGGCGCGGCGTTTGACGGAACCGTCTTTTTACTTATCTTCACGTGTTTTCTCAATCAATCATTCATTTTTTTGCTCGCAAACAATTAGAAAAGTCAATCAAATTGCACCTTCCGAACAGTGAGTAACTCTTGGCGACCGCAGGCAATAGAAAACCGTTACCAAGACTTCAAGAAGCCTCCACCGTCCTTCGTTTTCGCGTGGGAAAATGTTGAGTTTGACCGACCTATATTGTGGAAAAAGCTTCCAGACTCTTTGGATTCAAGCCCATCCAGGTACAGGATGATAGTGATTGGATATTGGAATTTCCACCTCAATCGAGTCTCTGCAAACTATCGATACAGAGCGGCTGGCTCTACGGAAGTTGTAATCTCGGCATTTGTGATATGGCATGTCACGCATGGCAACGAAGAATTGGATGTTCTATCTGTGAAATATCAGGTGCCTATCGTTGCGATACTGGTCAACATGACGGTGACCATGATGATGGTGATGACAGTATAAGGCCAGAGACTGTAACAGCGGCCTCAAACGTGAGAAAAGTCGTTGACCGGGTGTTTCTTCTGGGTTGCCTTTTCAGTGGCTGATTCGCTTCTTCTTACACCTTTGGTCTGGGTTGGTAGTAAGTAGCAACCAAAGTAACCGAAGCTTGAAGGTTTTACTGTTCAGGTCTCCAATCTATGCGTATCGACAATATGCGATCTCAAGCCTTTTGTGACACGATGGGTATGAGAAGCACGTATGAGGCCAGCATTGCAATGACTCCAGCGCGGAAGAAGTCGTTTGAGGAATTTTGGTTTGCCTTTCTTGTGGCTATGTACTCGCTTCTTCTTACACCCCTCTTGGGACTTGGTATACCCAGCAACCAAGCCAACCGAGACTTGCCAGCGGGGCTAGATTTTTGCTGTTCGAGACGGCTGTGTACCGTGGTGTGGAGCAGTACATCCAAAACTATCGATTGTAGTTTTCTCGGTCGCAAACATACGACTCAGAAGACAATTGGTCGGAAGGAACAAACAGAGGATTTTTCTGTTGAATAAAAGTTTTATTGCCAAATGTCTCAGTGGTGGTGGTAAGCATTTTACTCACCCACACACCGCTTGGTATGTCACGATGGCATTTGGTGGTAAGTGGCATAATCTTGTGAAAGTCAAATCTTTCTGTCGCTAGTTGGTTGTCAAATCTTACCGAGGGACGATAATTTCGCATCTTCGGTATAACCAAAAAGAGGGGTATCTGTTCTTTGGATCTGCGGGCGTCTTTCGTTGATGATGAACAGCTTTTTTGCAATTTCCTTTGTGCAGTGAGAGGATGCAGTGAACTGTTGATCTGCTCATCTTTCGATAGCATGATGTTTCCCGTTCTCGCGGTCGCCCGTTTTCTGTTATTGTTGGGTTTGCTGTCCCCACACATGCTGTCCTGCATGGGAAACGGGCAAGGTCGGTCGGAAAAGGTTGCACAAACAAAGTCTCCGATTTGACAAGGCACAAGCGCCAGGTACCAAAGTCTAATGGTCGCACCGGTTGCAATTAGCGCCCGCCTCATGCATTTCTTGCGTGAAATGAGGTGTGACACTAGGCTGAGAATGGGTGTTTGCGACCGAGCGCATACCGGGAAATGAGATTGAGCACGTTCTTGTGCTCTTCTCCACACGACCAACTCTGGCCTCGTGCCCGCGGCTAAGATTGAGGCAAAGCATGGCAACTGGGATAGGTAGGTCAAGAGATCGGATACCTGGTATATGTTGTGTGGGGGATCCTCTATCGCGTGCCCTCTTCCCTTTCTTCCCTTTCTTCTATCGATACACAGTCATTCCAGCTGCAAGACAGTAACAGTCACTCTTTTCCTCTTCGGATCTCAATCTGCCAACAGCGAGCTGAGCTCTGCCATCACACTCATTACACAAACTATCAACCACACTAGCCAACCTCGAAAGCCTAGCATCACACAACATTCATTGACACCAAGCATTACCGTCGATTCAACTGAACGTATCTTACAATCAACACTCGATATCTCCACCATCAAATCACATCAGCCAGCCACAATGCAGTTCACCAACATTCTTCTTCCTCTGCTGTTCGCCATCTCTGGCGCCACTGCCCAGGACTCTGCTGTCACCTCTGTCACCACCTACTACACTACCTTTACTGTCAGCCGTGTTGTCGAGACCACCACTTGCACTTCAACTACCACTCCTGCTGCTCAACCTACCGTCGAAGCTGTCGTCGTTGCCTCTTCCGCAGCTCCCGTCATCTCCTCCTCTGCAGCTCCCGTCCCCACTAGCTCGCCCTCAACTTCATTCACCACCCAACTCTTGACTCAAACCATCCAGAAGATCGCAGCCAGCTCTGCCGTTTCTTCTTCCATCGCTACTGTCATCCCTGTCGCCAGTGCTTCTGCCTCTATGCCTTATGGTTCCAAGAACGGTAGCAGTGTTGCCTCTCCCACTCTGGCTCCCTACACTGGCGCTGCCTCTGGTTTAACCATCCAATTCGGTGCTGCTGCCGTCATCGCCGCTGTTGCTGGAGTTGTCCAGATGCTTTAAGCATCGTCTTCTCTTCTCCTCACACCACCTTTTCTTACCTTCTTAGAAAATGCCCTCATGCAATCACCCCTTTACTTGCTTACTCACCCACACGCCACCATTTTTTGTATAATGTTTTCTTCCATCCTTCTGATCTATACTCAGGGGACTTGGTTGATTGATACATTTTTTTTTCTTATGTCAGCTTCTCACGACTTTTCTACCAACTCTTATCATTGGAGAATGACAGAAATCAGCGAACATCTGTACGGGGCGTTCGGGAGAAACTAAAGTCTTCTTCATTTTCTTTCTTATCTTTATGGCGGAAATACCCTTGGAGCTTTTGGAACGATGATTTTTTCGTATCCCTTCTTATTTTCTTTTCTGTATATATTCATCTTGATATATGCATGCATTTGTCAAACAAACTGTTCTGTTCCAAAACTTGCCTCAGTACATGCCGCGATGATGATTGAACTTGCTGTAAACGTCATCTGCTTGTCAGAGGATTCATGCTCTAAGTCGCAATGATCGTTTGTGGAAATGAAGATGTGACACCGTTTGTGAACTGTTATGTTTTTTGCGTCATAAGGAGGTTTTTGTTGTTATCATGCTCCATCGATTGAGCAATCGTGATTGACTTGATGTCGATTAGCATATCCATCAGGTCTTCCTTCGACGTCAGTGGTCATTCGGGGTACATTCGTGAACAGCTGCCATTGCCCGCCTGAGATGATCATCTGAATGATGACATGATCTGCCTCGGCTGCCTGAGCCTATCCAAGTCTGTTTATAGGTCAAACGAGCGTGTTTGTCTGTGACGAAACGGGCACATGCACTACGGCTGTCAGAGATCTGTCAGAGGTCATGAGTGGAGCATGGTTGGGAGGAGTTGTTTTTGGCATCGACATGGGTTTGAGATCTGGGGTCCTGGGGAGAGGGCTTGTTTTGGGGAGGTGTGGTGTTTCAGGAAGTTGGAAATGCTTTGTATCAGTTTGGACAAGAACCATTGGAAGGTAGGTATAAATATAGATTGTATGTTCTTTGAGACTGCTCGATAGGTTTGGGGGCTGATCGAGTTATATCTTCGACTTTCAGGAAGTTGATCGTGATGTGGTTGATTGTGCGTTCTGTTTAGATAAGCTCTTCCACTATCACGATAATGTGACATATATCCTCATACTGTGCTTGTGTGTATGGTACAGAAGTGACATGAAGATTCAGATGATAGCCGTATATAATGAACTAAGGAGTGTAACGTGTCTCCAAGATTAATCGTCTCTTTTCCAGGTGATCGGAGACAGGGTCTCCGCTGCAGCATGATGTCGATCATAAACATCCGCTTTCAAAGCGTTGTGATATCGTCACCTACATCACAATCATCTAGCACTTTCCTATCAATGTTTTCGTCGCTACGGCACCTTGTATGTCTTCCCAATCTCTTCCCATCAATGGACTACTCATGCACAGCGGTCATAATGCTTCATGATTCTTTCGTGCCAGGCAGGCAACGCCCGATCCTTGCATCTCTCTCCAGACTCTCCGTAGACGCGGTAAAGAATCGTTGTTTATAACACGATCACTTTACTTAAGGCACCAGGAAGTGCTACGACGCAGCTACGTACCATCCGGACTAGAGAAGCGCCCTCGAATGCAGCGCATGGTGCTAGCGGTACGCAATCACTTTTTGGTTCGCATTGCTGATTAATTTGTCGAGACCGCTGGCTTGCACCAAATCAAAGGTGTACAGCGCCCGCCCATATCATGGTCACAAGGTCATCGCAAGGCTGAGAGGCCCAGAGCGAGCGCGCGAGAGCTCTTAGCTGCAGTCGCTGAGCGAGCTCGTCGATTGGCCAATGGTAGCCGAAGCGAAAGCAGTACTTACTACCTGATGCATCGGGCGCTCGCTGTCGCAACAGAACGCCTCCAACAAGGAAATTGCCTCAAGTGTGCGATACGACGCGCGGTACATTGAAGCAGATACAAAAGGCTCCCGCTCTTCCTGGAATAGTTCAAATGACCGGAGGGACAATATTATAAGCAGCGTCTCTCCCGTTGCTACCTATCTTCCAAACAATTGTTTCCCTGTTTGCTCGACTCTTCTCTGGACGATCATATCTCCTGTCGTAACTCACGAAACTTATACCATCATCAACCCCGACCCACAGGCAATAACATCCTTCGATCACCTTTTCCTCCACGTTGATCACTTCGGTCTCATATACCAGTGCAGCAATAAGACTACATGATAACCGGAAGAGATCCATCTTGATCTGTCCATTCGACCCATATTGCCGACTATACCCTCTGTCCTGCACAAGAGATCCCCAATTGTCTGCGTGTGCTTGTGTCCGCAGATATTATTCTATACTCCAAGGCTACCTGATATCAAGCTCCAAGACATAAGCCCCTATATCTTTTGTTGTGTTAATCGCGCCGGCGCAATCCATACCTAACCTCGATCGACTAAGGAGGACACATATCAGTACTCAACAATGACTTTGACTATTGTGCATGTATTCTGGGACGATGGCACCGTGAGCAGTTACAGATTCGACCACCGGCGTGCGGCACATTCATTCGTACATGAGATTCATGGTCGGAAGGATGTAACATTTGGCAATCGCAGCATCATATGTGTTGCTGATGGAGGAAAACCAGCGAGAGGTCGTGCTCGGATTAAAGCTAGAGAACTTGGTGCGAGTAGAGTTACAGTGCGGGAGGTGACAAGAGCAGGTCCTGCATGATACGGATGAGTACGAAGTGAATCTGAACGTCGGAAGAGAAATGCCTGCCCATCATGCGAGATTAGACACAAAGGTGGCCTTGAAGGCTTGGAGTCGTCGTGTCCATATACAGTTCTTCCTCTACATCATCTTGCGTGAGGCGATTCATCCATAGTGAAGTTATCAATCACTATCCTTCCCGTGCTTCGTCCGCGGCTACGCCTTGCATTCCTTTCCTCAATCAAGCATAAACTGACCGGCATGCAAGTGACACTTCGTCCGGACAGTTTGCACGTGGCAGCCATCTGCTCGCAATATTGGCCAATTATGGTGCTTCTGTAAGCGCCGCGTCGCACAATGATGAAGTTGCCGCCATGCATGATAGCTGCTTGGGAAATATGGCATCTAATCTGGGGAACACCAAAACCAAGCAGTGACCTCTTTACTCTTTGATTTTGATGTACTCCATTACTCGATTCATTCGAGTCTTGACGAGTTGAAGTTTCCAGGTGGAAATGGTGTTCTTCCTCTCACGACCGTCGCTTCTCCACCTATCTATTCTCATTCAATGTTCATTACAACAAAATTGCTTCTATCCCAATGGCGCGATTGCACGAAACGACTACGCATGTACCTCTTCGATCTCCAAGACAACTGGAGTAGACGTGCATTATTGCGAAGTGGAAGAACATGCCTTCCAAATCGCATGTGCTCGGGAAACTCACAAGATGAGAATCCAATGAGAGCGACCTGTACAGATGAGACATGGGATTCTTCTAATTGTCCAAAGTTCTGTACGCCATGTGAGTATCCTGCTATATCATTCGAAAACCAAAGATAGGATTACTGATTGGTGAGGCAGACTCAAGATTGGGTAAGACGTACAATTGTACTTTGATCGGAAGAGTCGTGGGACAGAACAATGATCCAGTATCGTAACCATCACCGAGAGCAGATCTGAGATACCAACTTCGAGCGTCCCTATAGTGGCAGTAGCATCGATAAGCGCAGCATTGGACAAGCCTTCAGGAGGAACAAGAGACTGGGAGAGCATAGCTATCGGGGCAGGAGTCGGTGCTGCAGTACCTCTACTCGCTCTGATAGCCATCGGTGTCCTTCTTTGGCGACGCCATCGTCGTCGTCGTCGTGAGACGTATGAATTGCCTCCGACGAACAACTACCCTGATGATGGTGGCTCGACGCTGATCACCAAGGCTTTGATGCATTCGAGTATACCTGCCTTCCTGAAGAGTCACGAGGCAGACGGAAGGCAGATTTATGAGTTGGAATCTGTTGCTGAGAGGGTGGAATTGCCATTGAAGAGTCCAAGAGAGTTACCAGGATCAGAAGGCGAAAGACAGAGATATCGAGCCTATCGGTCAACAGTGAGTTACGGTTATCCGCACCAGCCGGGATGGTTGGGATGGAACGAGAAAGTAGTGTGATTGTCGTATCTCAAGACCAAAAACCTAGACATCGGGCATGGAATTCTCCGCATTCAGAGCATACGCCTCAAAAGGCAAGCCTCTCAAGACTCTTTCGCCATGATCATCCCTCTCGTACAATTTTGGTTCAAATCCCTGAACACTGGCCCATGCGGCGAACAAGCGTCGCCAATAGCATGCTGTTGCCGCTGAAGTCAAGTAACGTTCGTGGAAAGTTCTGTAGTTGTTGTCTGCTATTCTCTGGCCTTCTCGCTCGTGTGTGGTGTAGTATGTCATCTGTGAAAATCCCGATTGTCAGTATGAAGGCTTGCCTTGGATCATGTGTAGAAGATCATACCTTCTCGTCTAGATCTGACCAGTCCTTCTCGACTTCAATGAAGTTCTGCTCTGGACCACTAGATCTCATGAGGCCATGATGGTGTTCTAGGTAACGCAACTTGTGGACAACAGGCGCACTGTTGCAGAGCTGCAAATACTTCAAGCGTCCAGAATAGGTGTATCCTTCCGTGTGAATAGGAAATTTATAACGACACAGCTGATCCTGAGTCATACAGTATTGCTTGGTCTCAGCGTTGTAGATGTCACAAACTCTGACATCCCCCCAAGCTGTATCTTTGGCAGTGTTGATGAGCTGTTTTCGAACAATCTGGTTCAGATTCGCATCGCCTCGCCACACGGCCTTGTTATATTTCTTTTCCCAGGGATAAGCCGCATTGATCTCGCGCACGTTGCGTCGGACTTGACTGTGGCTTGCTACGAGTGCTGATGGCCATGCCCAGTATGCGTAATCGGGAAGAAGCCAGATGTGTCGTTGGTGCGCCAATCTGGTGAGACCCCAGACAGTGGTTTGATTCGAGTCCTTGCCATGTGCAAAGTCAATAGGGCGTTGAGGATCATCGTCGAGGTCGAGTATGAATTCTATGTTGGGTACGGAGCCCGGTGGTGCGGTGATGATGGCTTGATGGATCATGTGCAGGAAGCCGCTTGTCCGTTCATGCCAACGTCCCATCCAGCACTTCTTGTTCTGATGACCTTGGACGATAAAAAGCTGCGTGCTCGTAATCAGATATACGACTGTGTAGTACCAGCTTTGTGTCGGTTCCTTACCTCAGAATCGTATATCAGAACCCGAACAAGACACTGGTCGTCTTTGATCTCCAATTCTTCCAAACTGATGGGGTTCCCTCTGCGTGAGGCCACCGCTGTATCAATATCCCCGTAGAAGCCAGGAAAAGCTGCATCACATTGTTGTGATGAGAGACCGTAGTTCAATGCATCGCGAGGATACTCAAATCGCCAGCTTCCAAGTGATGATGTGCGTAGAACAAGCCACCAAGCTCCTGCAAAACCGAAGAGGAGCGCAACAGCAGTTCTGAAACTCAGGACAGATGGTGAAGGCGCCATGGTTCAATGCCTTCTGTTGGAGAGCTGTAGAACTTGGAAGAGGCCATGGCCGGAGCCAAGTAGTTGGCCATCCTCCCCTTTCTCGATAGGAGTCAGACATAGTCCGTTATACTAGACTGGTGACTGTTTGCTCTAGTCGAATTCAATGTTAACGTTGTAGGCACCTCGGCTTTCCACTATGGTGTCTCGTTTGGTCAATGTTTGCAACAGGAAGTCATCAAAGCCCATCAGAAATCGTGTTGCCTTCATTGTATATCGCGTTGAGAATCTGCGAAAGGCGACGCTAAATTCAGCTGAGCCCGACTCAAGCTGAAGCGTTCTCAATTCCTCTCTCTAGGCACACTGTAGAATCTGTATATCCAGACGTTGATAGGTAAGTGTGAGTCTGTGAGACGCAGTAACAATAGGTCGGCGTTACATCTTCGCTGTCGTCGTATGTGGCCTACTGAGAGAGTCCACCCTGGGGAAGGGAACGCCTGCAAGGTGGTATGCAACGTTACGTGCGATGAACCTAGCTCCCGTTGCTGCGAGCTGAAAGGGCGTTGCATTACCAAGGTCAAGTGCGGAATCCTGTGGTGTCGAAACACGAGTGTTGCTTACCAAATCTCTTGTACAGTAGGGCGACAAAGTAAGTCATAGCTAGAACCCATATAGCAACATCTCAAATGCTAAAGTCCTATCATGTATATAGTCATGACAATATGGTCATCGCGCTGGACATCTCTCAGATGAGAGGGGGGGCCCGGATAAGCGTTTGCTCTTCATCCTGCAGGATCACGAAATCCCGACGTGGCTGGCTAAGACGCGGCGGTGGCGACTCCTCAGATGAACGCCTGCAGGATAAATGTCGATTCAGGGGACGATTGAGGAGCAAGGACCATAAGCCAGCAAAGAGATGCTGCCATCGCGATCTCAATCAGCTCTTTCTGCGTGTTCGAAGGGGAAGTGAAGTCGCGACACAGGACGAGGTCTGGGGCGAGCGGGAGTGGGACCATCTCGGAGGGGACGGCGCGCCAACATCTCAAGCTTCGACACGAGGCCACGGAATACACCTTCCCGTGCGATATTGTTCGAAAAGGATGTGTATTAGAACTTCTGATCAACTACCTAGATAGTATCCTCAGTATGGCTTCCAGGAACTCGCTTACTTCGGGGGCCTTCTGGTGACTACCTCGACAAGGGACAAGTATTTTGATCGGAGCCAAGGGCTGAGCGACTCACGAATTCCGACACACAACTCTGCTGCAACAGGCCGTCATGTCTAGACAATTCCTCACTCACAGTACTTGCATCTCGTCCGCCTCAATAATCGGTCTGGCCCTTTTGCGTCTACATATGTGAGCCGCTGGCAGATCGTATTCCGCACCCGTCCATATCACCGACAGACGAATGGGGTCTCATCGTCTTGTCCTCTCATTTCGTAGAGCTTCATTAAGACCTGGTCGCGAACTGCTTGCGCCAACACAAGGTGACCAACCACCCCGACCAAGGGCATCGGAGAGTTGGTCATGCTCAGCCGAATCCCGCATGCAGCCGCAGAGACCGGACGAGCTACATGACTTCTAGACTCTTGGAAACCCTCCTTCAAGATATTAACACATGCATACACTGCCACGTCTACCGTGTTTACAAATGCATGGTGCGGCCTGATTCGATTTCGACTTTTCGGTTCAACCATAGGCACACGATTGGAAAATGCCAGCACCTTGCCATATACCCGAGAGAAGCGGCCCGGTAGTCTCGCCCGTACGCGTTGCATTGCCATCTTGCACACAGCCTGACGCCACTGTATAGCCTCGCAGTCAGCCTATAGGTGCCTTGCAATGCCGCAGAGAGTTACAAGATGATTTAGCATTGTTATTAAAGAGCCCACCACCGGTGCGTTCGTGATTGTCGACTCCTCTCCTTCATTGTCCCCGTTTAGCGCCCAAAAAATGCGAATTTCTGACTCCTTCTTTGGTGGGTGGACCTTTTTGTTGGTTCTGGTCTCTCTTGTCCGGGTCCAGGGACAGCAGAACTGCTACTTCAGTGACGGTTCTTCTGCCGCAGACGATATACCTTGCACCAACTTGACTACCCTCAACGATGCGGCCCTCCCATGCTGTGCATCGAATAGCAAATGCATGGACAACAGGATGTGCTACTCTAACAACACTGTTCCCCGCTTGAGTAGAGGCAGTTGTACCGACTGGCATTGGAAATCTTGAAACTGTACTGATCCACAGTTTAACGTTTGCTATGAGATTGGTAGCAAAGATAGTGCTAGTCAAATCGATCTATCAAGCTGCGACGGATCTCATTCCGTTCGTAAAGCTTTTCAATCAACCCCGACACCAGTCCACCTCAATCACACTATCCACATCAGTCTGTCCAGCAGACGCGCCCTTGACATAGAACTGTCTCACACAACCATTGCTTGCTTTGACCGCTGTGACAAATGTCCAACTAATTTTCTGTACACCATTCAAGACTGGCCGTAGCCTTCCCAGACTGTCCTTGAATTCACCGCCAGCTCCTGGCATCTTTGCACCAGGATATGGATGCATAGTCCCTTCGACCAGATTCAAATCCGGTAAGCCATCAGGATAGTAAACGATACTGTAGCCATTGGTAAAGACTACATTATCAGCGTAGTGGTATCTCTGGAGAAAGGTGTCGATACCAGCGACATCTGTGACCAAATGCGCAAGAGGGACGGGGAAGCGGTGCCAGCTTTTCCAGTGATGGATACTGAGGGTCTTCGGACTTGACTCATACCAGCCAGCCATATTGCCATACATATCGAGTTGATTGAGACCTGAAAGTCTTGTGAGATGTACAGTAGGCGAGGTGACTTTGAGTACACAATCTCGCCATAATGCGTCACCCCATTTCTTTGCCATGGGCAAGCATACTTGGTGATTCTCAGCCAGTGCGGTCAACAAAGGCCGCGAGAAGAAGACACCAGCTCCTCCCCATGCTTTAAACCCTTCTCTGCTTATTCCTAGACGACGTTCGGTCAGGCCACCGATGTACCATGGAAGTGATGGATCATAAGGTGCAAGCGAATGTAACAGCTTTGGCAAAGATGGGAAGAAGGTATCGTCATCAATGATGCCAATCCATTGCGTTTTGTCCGAGAGGGCTTTGTGTAAATATGTTGCCAGACCGAAATTGCTCTGTGCCTCGCCTGTCATGGCAAGATCAGAGATCAATGTGACAGACATCTTGAGATCTTCAGCAAGCTTCATAACAGCCTGCATATCTCCGAAGTTTGGGGTTTTGTCTCGGAGAATCACCAGGAGTTCCGTGTCCGTATTGGCAAGCCAGCGTGACATTTCTGGTAGACTTTGGTTGATGCGTTTCAAAAAAGTTGCGGTCCCGAGTATCAGCCTCCTAGTATCCATTTCTGTATCGTCGTCAAGTGGTACATATAACACCTGCCCTTGCTGACATCCCGGTAATGATTCTGCGTGGACCGCGTTGCTGCCAATATGCTCAATCTCAATCTGTTCTCCGGCATTGCCACTGAGCAGTGGCCAGTCTAGACCAATGAGCGACTGTTTCTTCTTCTCCGTCTTCTGTACAGCGGTGAAGCAGTATCGACGATAATCTACCCTCGACGTGTTTAGATTGAGTGATTTGACAACTTCACCATCCTGAGCTGCGTTCAAGACGGCCCCAGCATTGATCCTCGTTTCGTAATCTGATATTGCTCGCCGGAAGCTAGAACGTGAATGCAGTAGAAAAATCACAGAGAAACCGAACGCGAGTGTCGCTATCAGGATGTGGCGCTCCCGCAGACCGTGTCCCATGATTGAGAAGCTGATGAGAAATGCATGACTGTTGTCGAAGTCGTCGAGGACAATGTTTGGAGACACCCCTTTTTTTGATGCTCGATCAACTCCCCGGCATGCAACGACCCCTACCTGTATCTTAAAGCTCAGTCTACGCCTGATATGTCGAGCGCGCGGGACCGGATCCTGTGAATCCGTGTGGCAGGGAGCTGAAGCTGAAGTCGCACGCAGGAGAACCGGTGTTCGCCAAACTCTATCCTCGATGAACCCATCACGATGCCAACGGCTGAAGGCAACAGTTGGATCTACCATCTTACCGCGGCCATCCAAAGCACCTCAAAGCCAGATGTTCAGTCGCAAACTTGAGCGCTGCAGTACACTTACAGCTCCTTGCCTTCTGCGGAGATTCCAGAAGATCGGACGGGTCTAGAAACATTTCGCATATCAATCTGCAAGACCACAGTAGTGGCAGTGTTCAGACAAGCAAACTCCAAAGCAACCAATCGCAACAAAACGGACAATGAGATGATCGGTAATATCACAACGATATAGCCAAGTATGGTTCGGCATATCGCGAATCAAGACTTTTCACAGATGCGAACCCTCGTGCTGGGCCGACGTGACCAATCGGGAACCTGGCGCTTCGACGAAGCTCGTCTACGCACATGGTATCAGCCTTGCCAACAACAACAGCCTGTCTGACATCGACTTCATATATATTGCCACGGTTTTGCTCTTTGGACTGGCGAACCACAGTACTCCTACAAGCGCTGTGTTACACAATGAGAACCGGCAGATATGCAAGATAGCCGCCTGGAACCAAAACCACCACAGAAGGCGGAAGACAGGGAAGTATGAATATATACTGATCCCCCTCGACTCTTCTGAAGGGGAAACCCATCATCGAAAAGGTCTCATTCTCGTGAGGATGCTTTACTCTCTATCAATCGTACTGCTTCTCTTTCTCCTTGCCTTCGCCCAAAGTAATGCGCAGCAGAGCTGCTACTATCCAGACGGTACTCTTGCGCAAGATGATATACCATGTACCGCGTTAGTACGCAGTGGGACTAGCATAATATTGCCTTGTTGCGGACCTGGCAGGGATTGTATGCCAAACAAGATGTGTTCGGGAAACGATGTCGACAGCAACCCAGCCAGGGGTAGTTGCACTGATCGGACCTGGTCATCCGACGACTGTCCTGAGTTCTGTACACAGTGTAAGTCCAGCAGGCCAGATACCATCTCGAAGCTAGTAGCTGATTATGACAGTCCCTACGACGGGAGCATCGGTACTTAATTGTTCCGCTTCCAACGGAGACTCGGAAGCAAGTAGCAATCACGCTTACTGCTGCGCTCAAGACGGCCCACAGTGCTGCAACAACACAGGCTGGTTGTTCATCGCTAATAATTGGGACTTTGGTTTTGGTGTGGCTGTCACGGTATCACCCGCAGCTGCCTCCTCGGTGCACCAAGCTATGAGTTGGATGCTGTTGGTGAGAGAGTAGAGTTGTCGATGAAGAGTCCAAGGGAACCACCAGGTTCAGAGGGGGAGAGGCAGAGATACATCGCCTATCGACCGCCGAGTTGATGGTCCATGCAGGTTGAGATGATCCTTACGTTATGACGAATGGCATATGGTGAATTGTGTTGTACATAAAGTGCCAATACCTTTTGAATAGTCTTTACAAGGCGTGTAGCTGTTCTCGAATTGTTCTCGTCATTTGTCACCTATCTCATCCGATGCATCTTTGATCGTTCGCAGAGAACGGTAGGATGCGCCGATCGAAGTCGATGAGTAGAATGCTATGCTTGGTGAAATAGCGTACATGCGAGATAGCGAGGTGAAAATCCTGAGCATGAGCATATGTGTATCGGACAGAGAGATGGTCGATTTGACGAAAGCCGACCCACAATCAAAAAAAGCTCTCCAGTGGGGTCGTAAGTGTTTTGCGTAGTATGCCAAAGACGCCAGAACAAGCGCTATGCTAAAAAGACCGATATACCCAAACTGGTATTCTTACTATATTTACAAAGGTTTTCAGTAGGCAAATC
>SWBH01000277.1:0-14583 GCA_024195465.1 Aureobasidium sp. EXF-8845 | reverse complement strand
TCGATCGATTCGGTCCTGTCGCATCTCTATTTGATGCCACTGCAACGCCCCTGTCGCAGAACTCTGTAGCCACACAAGTCTCGAGTACCAATAACAACATTGCTGCTCTCCCACCGCTCTCACAACAACCACAACTACTCCTCTCAACTAATGACCCTCTGTCGTTGGATCATCAACAACGCTTCTTTACAGGATGGGGCGACCACCGTTTCATGCGTGATCTCAAAACCCCTTCGTTGGGATTGACTTGGACAAACCAGTTGTCAGCTCGTATTGTGCTACTCAAGCAACCTATACTCAAACCTCAAGACTATCTGCTGGGTCCAGGTATGGACATAGTTGGCTGGAGGCGCCACCTCAAAGTTGCATTTTCGGCTTGGTCGCGTGATGATAATGGGACGGATGGTGTTGAGTTTGAGGTTTGCGAGGAAGGTATTAGGTCGAAGAAGCAGGACGATAGCACAACAAGCACGTCTGACGAAACATGAAGAATATGAGAAGTATAGTACGAATCACGATTGCATGGCATACAGGACGCCCAGACGTGGCGGGGTAGGATATGATAATAGAAAGGATTGGCCAACTCAGCGAATGCGACTATCTCAGCTTCAACCTTCACTTTATAGCATCTCGTCTCTAATCACCGAGACGCTGTCTCTCACTAGATAACTCCTCGCTCACTCATTCGCTCACTCGATCACGCGACTCAGAGCTTGATCGCGGCGTCTTCACCACAAACAACCTCGACGCCCTGACCATTTCTTCTCAAACAACATCTTCAACTTCGCTCCCATCTTCGACGTCTTCCCGCAACAACGCCAACATGGACACGCTACCTCTGGAACTCAAGCAACGTATCTGCAGCTTTCTCACACCAAAAGAACTCAAGCCACTCAGACTCACGTCCACCATCTTCGTCACGGCTTCCGGACGCTACTTTATCAATCGCTTCATTCTGTTCAACTACCCGGAAAGCATCTCCGTACTTAACGACATCGTTGACCATGAAATTCTCAGCAAACACCTTACTACGCTAGTTTGCGACACCTCTACACCCAAAATCGGGAGAGTGTTTCGAAGGTATCATGATCTTCAACCTGACTCCCCGCCGCCTTCCTGGGATCATTACCGCCCAAAGACTCCGATGCTCGACGACAAGGAAAGCTATAGCTGTATGACAAAGAGAGTAATGCAACGTGCACACGACGAGTATCAGACTGCCTATAGGATTTGGGAGGCGTCGAATATGAGGAATCAAGCTATACGGGATTGGTACCACACAACGATGAACCGCGAGAAGAACGATGCCCATCATCTAAAGATAGTAGCAGTACTTCTAAAAGCCTTCGAGAAATGTCCACGACTTCACCATGTCATTCTTTCCAGCCGTCATACGACCACTGTCAAGAAGACAAGATCCGACATGTTGGATCATAACGCATTCACCGCCTGGGGCTCGCCTTATTGCTCCAAATACCTCCAGAATACCTGGAAGTCACTACCTCAGCTGGAATCCCTTACCCTGATAAGCACTGGCATGGTGTTACATCCCCCAAATCGAGCAGATCTTATGCTTCCGAACCTAAAACACATTCGCATCAACCATCCATCTAAAGGGCGCCCCTCTGCGGATGACTTGACGAATTATGCCATCATCCTTTGGGGCGCGAAGTCGCTCGAGACTATGAGCGTGTCATTTGCGTGCGACATCACCAGCCTTGTCAAATCAACCCGATCGAATTGTCTTCGAGAGTGTCTCCTTGCTTTTGACTTCGTCGACGGCAATGCTCTGGTCGATCTCATTCTCCACCATGCCGTATCAGTGCAGCGGCTTGGACTTATGGATGGAGATACTAATATCGAATGGACGTCGATATTCAGCAATATCGCTGGTAGATTGCCCGCACTCCAGCGTGTGCAACTTGAGAATCTGGGAGCGAACGATTTCACCGTAATGACACCCGAGAGTGCACAGAAGACTGAAAGATTTGTCGCATTTGGAGGTCCTGTTCCTGTGCTTCAGTATGGAGATGAAGATGGAAGATATCCCTATGCTGGATCTGACCGAGGCACTCACATTCATGAACCAAAACAGAGCGAGCTTCCATCCGGGCTCTGGCAGGACTACGAAGGAATCGTAAACGAGATCTGGGATGAAGCAGAGGAAGACCAAGCATGAGTGAGACCATGCGTTCGGCACCAAGATCACGGGAGACAGGAACAAAGTGGGAGGAAGGTCAACAACCACGATATCACGAACTTTCAGTCAGCTTTCAAGCATAGAGCATTCTAAAAGTTGCTCTTCACAAGACAAAACACAAATCAAACCATAACATTCCCATGACCTAAAGTGACGAAAAACGTGGTATCGCAGTCAATGTATCCAATTATTATCAATTCATACCAACCCACTATATTCTCTTGCAATCTTGCATCAAGTAGAACTCAAGCAGTCAAACTGACGGCTTGATCTTCAAACTCCCCTAGATCTGCAGGCTTGACTCCTTTCTCAAACAACCAATTACCAACATCTTTACGATCAATCGTCCAGCCCAAAGCAGGATTACTCTCAAGACCATATCTGACGTTCGCCACACCCACACCTTCTCCATCCATCAACAACGTTGGCCGTACAATCGTAAACTCGCCGATCGTCCTGTCAGCCGCCGGCTTCTGTCTTTGCATACACACGAGCTCTTCCATGATCCTCTTATCAATGTGCGGGATATGGAGGAACCAGTGATAGAGAGGAACATAGAGCAGAGGTACATCTCGAGGGCCATTAGTGATGCCTGTAGTAGAAATCACCAGTAATCTAGGCTTTGTCGCAGCTTTGAGGTCATCCAGTGCTGAGAGAAGTGTTGCCATTGCTGTGCGACAGACTTCTACATCATCCAGTGTTACGGGCATGATGTGTAGTCTCAGCTTGGGTGCTGCACCTACGCCAAAGACTATGGTATCGACTGTGCCTGTGGAGGTTTGTAGTAGGGTCTTGACGGCGGCACTGTCTTTGGCATTGCCTTGGACGATTTCGAGGTTGTTGAGTAAAGACTCGGAAAGGCCTTGAGTCTCAAGGGAAGTGGAGAGTTTGGATGGTGTGCGGACTAGTGCACGGCATGTGTAGCCATCTTTGAGTGCGGCGATGAGACAAGCACCTGCGCATCCACCTGTTGCACCAAGGAAAGCAATGGTCTGGCTCATGTCCGCTGCAGGGGGAGTAGGAACAGAAAGAAAAAGGGGTTGATGTGAGGAGAATGACTTGTAAATTTGGCTTAAGAGGCAAGGATGAACCTGTGCGAGACTATTTAAATATACTCTCGACCTTTCACGAGGCGGCAGTGTCAGCAGAATGTAGCTGCCTGAGTGGAAAAACAATTCCAGTGTTGGGTTAGGCAGAATAATAATGGTGCAATGACACAGCCCGAATCTTACTGTGTCTGTGGCTTGAAGGATTATGGGCGATACGTTATTGGATGCTGAACATGCAGATTTCACATGCGCATCTTGTCGATGCTATAGACGAACACTGTGATTGCATGATGCTTGTAGATCGAGTTCATTGAGGTTCTCTGGTCTTTGACAATTTGATGCATGGCACTCAGCTATGTGAGGAAGCGAGACAGCTGGGTGAGGTGTAAGAGATAGATTAAAATGACTGCCGAGATTGAGCCTCAGATACGGTTAAAGAGAGACTGAATTCGTTGATCAGGTCACCCACCCCTTGCATGTCACAAGAGAAAAGATTGGTCAGTTTGGACGAGACGAGAGAAGGCATGATAAGCTCACAAGATGGATGAGTTGGCGCATGTTCGGTATCAGCGGGTATAAAGTTCAAGCGGCAACAACAAGGACGGGTGTTGAATAGTGCAGCATGTTTACAAGTGGATCCCCCAAACAGTAAATAGAGGCGGGCGGGACGACGGTTCAACGGCGATAGAGCGACTTTGATAAGAAACATGATAAACCCCGCCGTTGGATCAACAGAGAGCTTCTTTCTTTTTCTGACTCGACATTTGTTGTATATCTTGGACATTTTACAGTAGCATGTCTTTCCTAGAGCTTCCCCTAGAGCTTCGTCTCATCATCTACGAACATGCAGCCGTCGAGGGACCCGCTGTAACGATTGGAACTTGCGAGCTGACAGGCAAGGGCGCCGACGTTGTTCACCGAGTCTATGGCGACCAACGCATTCCTCTACCAGGCCTCCCACCCATGCACGAGCCTGCTATCGTACCTTCCTACTCATCAAATCTCCTCTCGGTGTCGGAGCCTGCCCGCATCGACGCATCTTCAACGCGGAATTCAAGTTCGCACCACTCGACCTTATCTTCGCTCCTGCTGCTCAATCACCAGATTAATGCTGAGCTGAGCACTCACCTCCGACGGAAGAACGACAAAGAGACTAGTCTCTTCGTACAATTCCCCCTGGGTCTGCACGTCTTCACCACAAAATGTCCAGACTTCATACGCCACGCTCGTAGCATCCACATCGCCGGCAGCTATCCGAAGCCCACTTCTCGGAAGCAATCACCCCACTTGAACCAGCTGGCACAACTAGTCTCTACAACTCTGGGCAAGTCACCACGCTTCCCGATCGAGAAGCTTGAAGCTCGCATATACTTCCCTGGTGACAACTCGTATCCCCGCGTCTGGGACGACTCCAGTCCCGCTTCCGTCATCCTACGCAACGTCTGTGGAGGTTACATCGACATGGAGGTCGCAAGAGGAAGACACGGAACCGGCATCTACGTCTCAGTACGGCCCCACCCGCAGAACAAGAGAGTTATCTCCACTGTCTGGAGGAGGTTGATTGAGGGAGATAACGGTCAGCCCAGCTGTGGTGACTGCGCGGTCGACAAGCAGTGGCCTGAGTGGAACACTGAGTTCACTCCTTCATCACCCTTGCCTTGATATACCATACAAACACACTTGCTCCTGAAGGATGCTGGCGTCCACATCTCGAGCCTTTCGTATCTCACTCACAACCAATTTATGATTTCTCCACATTTCTTGACTGTCAACTAGGGAAATATAATTGTGTGGCGATACTCTCGCATGATCTATGAAAATGACCTCAGTCGACCCCCAAGAGTCATAGCACGATTACAAGACAAACTGTAATCGTTGCAATCCACCTTCTCCCAACGTCTGAGTGACACCATCCAAACCACCTCCAGAAGACATCCGTGAGGACCAACGACATGGCCCTGTTCAACAATCAGACACACGCTGAAAAGTACGCACGTATCCTCAAATCATACGAGAAGACATTCGGCCACAATCACCCAGCGCTGCGCTCACCGCTCAGAATGAATCCGGTCTTTCACGAAGACCGATTCGAAGATCTCCTACACCCCGTCGAATACGAGGACTACTCAAACCCGGACCGTGTCGACATCATTCTACCTCCATCGGCAGCATCAAGCGACAAAACCAAAGTGGAGCCTCTGCACCCAATTCCTCTTTCGCAAGAACCATTCAAAACAAAGGCAGATCAACAACAACCCCCTGTCATCCCTCCAAAGAACCCACGTCGTGGCATGAAGAAGAGCAACTGGTTCACCAAGTTCATCGAGAGAATAACTCAGAAGCTGGAATCAATGGCCGATGAATTCAAAGAGGAGAGATCTGCCGTGAAGTCCAGACGTCGAAAATTCAAATCTGCACTGGCAAGACGCCGCGCGTGTGAACATGGAGATATAGCTAGAGCGCCGATCATCGCGTCAGGTATGGCTTGTGGTGCCGTTCATTGCAGCGGTGGTTGTGGCTGTTGAGCGTCAGAGACAAAGATAGCGAGGCAAAGAGATAATTGAAAACAAACGTTTGGCTGTAAAGTCCTGCAAGTTCGGTAAATTACCACATCTTACTCAGATCCACGTGGGTAACTGCCTCAGTCGAGACTAGATGACTAGGTGGTCTGAACGAACGAAGGAGCGTACGCACATTCTCGAATTTCTTTCCATATATGATGTGGTGCGCTGCAAATATCTTCTCTCGTCGTGGTAGCAAAAAGTCATGTCGACGGCACCACCACCTCCGTTTTCCCCTGCCGGATGCTTGTCAGACTCGTCGCCTAGAGACGAAGAATTACCATCACCATCAGCGATTACGACTGCGACTCCAACTGCGAATCGAACTCCAGTTGACAATGCAGTACGTGCAATTCTGATGCAAACCCTTGCTCCACAACCCACAGCAAAACCAACCAAGGCGACCCGGACCTCGGACTATGGAGAGCCATCCAAACCTTCCTTCCTCCGTCTAAAGAGCCTACGCCTTTCCAAGCGCTTCAAGAAACTCCTGGTATCGACTCACCTGAAGAAAGGCAAAGCCAAAGCTATGCTTCCACGAGACCCTCTGGTGTATCTGTCTGACGATGAATCGAAAGTGCCTCCAAGGATTGTAGAGGCCAGGGGACTAAGCCTCACATCGAGACTACCGCGCAGCGTGAGACCGATACCGCTGTATGAGCTGTATGATGATGGTCAAGGTTCTTGGGTGGACGAGTTCGGATACATCTACCGTGTTGGTCTGGATACGTCAAGATCGAATCTGAATCTTAGCTGTGATGCTGGCACGGCCCCTACCCCCTTTGTCGAACACGGTTGTCACCCGTGTCGCGTGGACTCGAGATTTCCCAGAGGCTCATTGGGAGTTCAAGCTGACGGTTCTGGAGGAAAAGGTCCGGGAGATACTGAGACTCCAGATTGTGCACCTTTCGAGAGCTCCGAGATTCAAGACCAGCGCTTTCCGGAAGGTGAAGTTGCAGAATTTGTTTTTTGAAAGCCCTGGTACGTCGGGAGATGGCAACAGCTGCAGGGGTCTCAAGGACGAATGCTATGAGAACGACAATGTCAGTGTAGAGATTCTAGATGAGGTTCTTGCTGCCGGAAGTTGATGAAGCGACGCTGGTGACGACAGATACCATGGGCCGGGGAAGCCTTCGTAGAGCATGGAATCCCGGAGAAAGTCAGATTACTGTATCGAAATACTTTGAACCCGATCATGATGATGTTGACCCAGCAGCAGTGATTCAAGGAAGACAACACGAGAAAATTAGTGGTCACGAGGTTCGGCTCTGATACAAACGGCTGTGTCTTGAAAGCTTTACTCGTCGTTGTAGTCAGCGTCAAGTTTTGTCCACACAATCGTACATATAGTTGATCGTTGCGATGTTGTGTGGGTTTGTACGAAGGGAAGAGTGAGGCTGCGCAGCAGATACAGCAACTCTGCTCGGCCGAGTAACTCCGAGGCGGCAACGGCGGCACACAACCTTCGAAGACACAGCCTCCACACACATGTGTACTGTATACACATTCTGCCTCTGAGTCACCGTCCAGACGTCCTACTATATCACTTTATACTCGCCTGGTTGTTCCAGTTATCGACAAAATAAACATAACCGCAGTCAAAACCATCAACTGAGACACGCTGGATCAGCGACGCGTTAAGATAAACACAGCTCGGCCTTCACGTGTACATGGCCATAAGAAATCTTTGCTCGAAACACCAAAATTATGCTTGCTAAAATTAGAGAAGAGTTTGGAGTAGAGACTCTGCTCTCCTCACCAAAAGATGTGCATCTCATTCTCCTCATGCGAGCTCTCCGCATGTTCGCCTATGGCTCAACCACATTAATCCTCGCGCTCCACCTTTCCGCTCTTCATAACTCGGATACTCTAATCGGAGTTTTCATGTCATTGACACTCGTTGGCGATGTCTTCATCTCCCTGCTTCTCACCTTCGTCGCCGATTCACTGGGTCGACGCAAGATTATTCTTCTGGGGTCTGTGACCATGGCGCTCAGTGGTATTGTCTTTGCGACTCAGACCCGTTTCTCAATACTTCTGATCGCCGCAGTCGTTGGTGTGATTTCGCCCAGTGGTAATGAGATTGGACCTTTCCGCGCAGTCGAAGAATCTACTCTCGCTCACTTGACTCCTGCTGCACAGCGCAGTGATGTATTTGCTTGGTATGTCGTTGTTGGCACTTTCGGCACCAGTATTGGGGCTTTGCTGGCTGGTTGGCTGGCCACCAGCTTGGGAGCTGCCGATGGAAACGAAGTGGGAAGCTACCAAGTAATCTTCTGGTTATACGCTTTACTCGGATGCGCCAAAGCTGGCATCAGTCTTCTTCTCAGCGATGCTTGTGAACTCGAGACAATTGTGCAGAAGCCCAGTGCAGAGATCGGCGACGCAGAAGAGGCAGAGACGTTCATTCAACAACCTCAGTCGACCGCTCCAGCTTCGAAACCGTCAAGCAAATTCGCGTTCACTCAGATCAGTCCTTCATCTCGTAAAACGCTTCTCAAGCTCGCAGGTCTTTTTAGCATCGACAGCTTGGCTTCTGGAATGGCCTCCATATCATTGACCACCTACTTTTTGTCCTCGAAATTCGGCTCCGCACCATCATCGTTGGGCAAAATCATGGCGTTTGCCTCCTTGATGTCAAGCATTGGCAACATCGCCGCCTCCAGTGTCTCCAAACGTATTGGGTTCATCTACACGATGGTGTTCACGCACTTGCCTTCCGCAGTCTTCCTTGCAATGATGCCAGCTCCCAACTCCCTAGGCTTGACCGTCTTCTTCATTGTCGCGAGGGCAACGCTAGCGTCGATGGACCAAGCGCCTAAAGCTGCATTCTTGTCTGCAGTCGTGCAGCCAGCCGAGCGTACAGCTGTGATGGGTACATTGAACACCGTCAAGACAGCAGCACAGAGTGCAGGACCACTACTTACCGGTGCGCTTGCGCAAAATAAACACTTTGGTGTTGCGTTTGTCATGGCTGGATGTATGAAGGCTGGTTATGATCTGGGACTCTTGCATTGGTTTGCTGAGAGCAAGATGAGGGGAAGTTCTGCTGATGATGCTAGGGAAAGAGCAAGGCAGCAAGAGGATGAGGAGGGCCAAGAGCTTAGATGACGAGACTTGTAGATTGAGTCTGGAGCATAGAAGCGTTTGGTTCTAGATATTTGAATGCAGATTGCTTGACGAAGTAACAATAGTATGAACATACAACGACCCTGATAAAAGTGCAGAAAACACCGTGATTTGAACTCTTTCCAACATACCCAGACGTGTTCCAACAGAGATAACCTGCGTGCCAATGATAGAAGAGTATGCAGCGTGATTGCTCAGTCTTGAGCCATGTAGCTGATCGGTTAAGCCTGGGGCTAGGGGCCTCAGTCTACTACAGTCGAGTGACCATATGTTTGAGATCTCCCCCTGATGACGGGTCCACGATGATATGTTGAGGTCGAAGCGTCGAAGTCGTCTAGTGGAATGGCATCATACTCACTGTTCGAATCGCAGCTCCGATCACTTGGACTTGATCTGTCCTTACGTCTCTTGAACCCGTTTTTCATACGACCAAAGACTCCAGGAATGGGCGCAATCCAGGTGACGTGGTCTTCATAATCGAAGCCTGGATGTCGATCATCTGAATTGCCCACCAGGCCGAACCCGAATCTGTCTCTGGCGAGACGCATTCGCGAGTGTAGCTCATCCTTCGTGATGTCCGGGCTGAAAGCCGCGCGAGCAAACTCCGGATACCAACGTAGCTGGCTGTCGTAGAAGAAGCAGAAGAGGTCGTACAGACTTCCAACATCTCTAGGCAGTCGTCTTCTAGGTGGAGGCCAGAAGAAGAACATCGAGTAGATGTAGACGCTCAGCCAGATGATTGTAAGGGAGGCGACCGTGGGTGAAAGCTGAACGACAACTCCTGAGCCTGTTTCGGTGATTGCACAAAGCCCAGTTAACATGAGTTGTGGTGCCCAATTCAGAGCACTCAAGACACCAAAGTAGACAACCCTATAATGGTTTCCGGCCCATGCCTGGGGTATGACATCCAGGGGTGAGACTGTCATGTAATCCAGCAAGAGACTGTCAGAAGCAAGACTCGCTTTCTCGTACATGTTGGTGAAAGGTTGCACCCAGCGATGATGGATGTCCAGGACCGTGATTGATGCTCCAGCCGAACCTACGATAGTGATTGGTAAAATTCTCAGCAGAGTGACTGCCAGGAAGTCGCGGGTCAGGGCCGATTGGTTGTGCGGGTATGGGAGTAACACAAATGTGTTTCCTGGAGTCACGAATTGAGTGCCGTTTGGAGCAGGCATGATATCATTCGATTGGATTAGCCATGGACCGTTTTGGAAAACAATGCCCTGGAACCACCAGATGCGGACCAACGCAAACGTGAGACAAGACACAATGATGACCATGAGGAACATCACGATCATCCGCAAGAAGTTGTTGTAGATGAAAGGGCCTCTTCTATAAGGGTAATGCAAGCACCGTGGATGATGTTGGCGGTGGCACTGAGAATCATGAGATTTTATGGAAGAAGATCTAGTTGAGAACATTGTCAGCATGTTGATCACGAAAGGTAACTATGCTAAGACACTAATAATCGTCCTCATCTTAAGTCCTATCCATAGTTTGTCTAACTATCAATGGGGTGCAATGTCAAAGGATGAAATAGCATACATACCCAACGAGAGGCTGGTTGTGGAGTTGTCCTAGCCTGTCAGAATGTTGGCAGCAAGGAGCCGGTGAACTCTCCTGATCCGTATAGTTGTTGGCCATATAGTCGTTGAATCGCTGAAGGTGTTTCGTACCGGTAGGGGGAGTAACAGCATCGATCTCCCGGATCCCATAAACGATGGGTGGCGTCGGTTCAGCCGTGTTTGTGATTTCCCAGTAACCAAGTCTATATCTCATCTCTGACCTGGAGATCATCTTGTACCACTGACCAGAGTCCAAAGCATGACTAAGTGTGGGTACAGAATCTGCTGGCGTAAACAGCAAGATGATGTCGGCGAGGGATGTGGGATCCCAGTTTTCCTTCAGGCCTGTATTACAGTCCGCATACTTGATCATGATGAAGAGATTGATAGAGATGGCGAGTAAGTATGTGAAGCCTAGAAATACCGCAGGGATCAGTCTGACCGAGACTAGCCAGACGCCCCCTCCTGTGTCTTCGACCTTGAACAGCGTAGCCTTCCATGCTATGGTGGATTGAATGGTGAGGTTGCCAAAGATCAGGAAGGCGGCCCTCAGATCGTTTTCCCCCGTGAGAGGGAAGTATCGAGCGCACAACGTGTGCTGCCATCCATACTTGCTAGAGGCGTTCTTCTGATCAGCCAGGTGTATGAACGGAAGTATCCGTCGGAGAGTCGATGTAGTGGTTGAGAACAGAGCGGTGGTGCAGACTCCGATCACTGCCGGCAGGTAACGGGCTGCCAGATAATAGTTCACATTGCGGATAGTCCATACTCTTGCGAAGCGGGAGCGATAGATGAGGTAGCCAAGTAGACCAAAGATAGATAGGTAAGACACGGTGACGACCAACAGTATTCGACGTGTCAGAATCTTGGGTCGAAATGTCAGTGGCGTGTAACCACTCGGAGTCATGATGGGCTTGAAAATCACTTGTTCTTGTTAGCAGTTGGAAGCTTGTGGCTTGGTCGTACTCACACGGTTCTACTGATTCAAAATCACTAGTTTCTGGCTCCGCATATTGTGTTTGGTTGTCAATTCCACTATCATAGTCTTCTTCGATGTAGTCGAAGGTGGTATTATGCGATCCGTTAATGAACACCGGCCATGTCGAGCTTCGGGTCCCTGCTCCAGAAAAAGAAATTGTTTCGGAGACGGGACTTGAACTGACTGAGTCGAATTCGGCGATGTCACTGTTAGCATCCAAGCCTTGAATGCACAGAGAATGTTGTGCCATCTAGAAAACGTTCGGCGATTGAAGATACACACGACAGGACGCCAGCAACTGTATATATACTTGTAGGCGTTCTACGCAGGTCCATCACGGCTGAAAGTGTCCGAGGCTGAGGAATTGATATGTCAGGGCGCAGCCTAACAGTTGGATATAAATGGCACCACCACTCGTCAGTGGCTTCGATCTGCATAACGAACCACATAGGGTAGCATCGCAAACACCGTGGTGGCTTACAACGTGCTTATGCTGCAGAAATAGCTGTTGGCCATTGGCTGCGACAACTGCACAACAAGGCACTTGAACGTCTGCTTGTTGTCAGTTTGTGCAGTATCAGCTGCAAGCGAGTTTCGAAAAATTCAGGGACGAACTGGACGGTACAGAGACATTTCACAGCTGCGACGCCTGACGATTGCACAGGCGACTTGTGAGGAATGAAGCATAGTCGTCCACGATACGATGAGCTTTAGACTCGACTTTATGATACTTAATCATATATCTCTCCAGGTTCAAGAGGTTTTCAGATTGACGAAGTGTAGGATGTGGTGTGTTAGTTGCCCAGGGTACCTGAAGCTCGCGTGCCGGTCTTTACAGCAGCCAGGTACTTGGTACTCGAGCCGTTCGGAGAGTACAGATCTGTCTCGGTTGCAACGTTGCATGCAATGCAATGCACATGAATCCGGCGATGCTTCCCAGACAAGATGTGCGAAGTCTTGATGAAGGTTTGTCCAGCAAGCAACATAATTCGATGGATTCAGGGGTCCTAGTTGGCTGTATTGAGTCGATACAGAACATGAAATCACAATGATACGTTGACCGGGAAGGCAGTGGTCGGCGGGAAAGCAGACGCGCAAGCGGCTCGAGAAAGCACATGGCTGACTGCTTTCTTGGCGTTCACATGCAAGACCTCGATCATTTCGACAGTCACATTTGTCCCAATGATCTCTTATGCCCGAATTGGCCGAAAGTATTGGTGAGTTTCTCATTAAAGTCCATGTTACCTACAACTTGCTCTTCCCGGCCTCAATCAAATGCAAGTTTACCGGAGTAATAGCCTTACCTTCCAACAAAGCTCCCAACACATTCCTGTAACACAACTCCTCAAATCCGATATGTGTATCGATAGTTCCACCCGCTGTATGTGCCATCAATGTCGCCTGTCTGAGCCTACACAGGTCCTTGTTGACACGCGGTTCATTCTCATATACATCCAATCCGCATGCACTCAGCTGGCCCAACTTGAGCGCTTCCACAAGATCGGCTTCATTGACCAAAGGACCACGTGCGATATTGATGAGACGACTTCCTCTCTTGAACTTCTTGAACTTCTCAGCTGTGAAGAGCTGTTTCCCGGAAAATGGTGTTGCGATGAGAATGCAATCGGCAGCTCCCAACATCTCATCCAGAGTATCGTAGAAAGTAGCACCTACCGCCTCTTCCACAGATTTTGTTTTGCGGAAAAGGTCATGGTAGGCAATCTTCATGTTCAGTCCAAGGTAAGCTTTTTGTGCGATTCTGTACCCAATGTTGCCTAAACCGACGATGCCGAGTATCCTGCCGGAAGGATTTATGGCTGTTGTTGGAGAGTTTTTGTGAGCATCAAATAATTCGTCTGGGTTGCCAGAGCGAGCAGCGATTTGTGACCAGGCGAAGTTGCGGAAGGTGGAGATGATGAGGAAGAGTGCGGCATCGGCTACCGAGTCTGAAGATGCTGCTGCGCCGTTGCAGTAGATAATTCCTACGTATATCATGAGTACGACATACAGACATACGAGTGATCAGGTCTTGGATATTTACCATGCTCAGCAAGGATGTCGGTATCCACCCAATCGAAGCCTGCGCCAGCTGACCCGTATACTTTGACACTTTCGGGAAGCAGAGAAATCAGTTCTCTGTCAGTCCTTCCCATCTCTCCGCCAGTGTTCCAGAATGGTCGCATAATGGCTACAAAATTACCCCACCGCTTTTCTCTGAGGGCCTTGAGGAAGACAGGTCGTTCGCGCTCTTCTGCCGAAGGACGAATGATTGTGAAGTGTGTCCCAAGCTTCTTGTAGAGATCTGCATGCCAGCGAGGTGGATCGCCTAGGTGAAGGATTGAGGGTTTGGAAGACATCGTCTGTGTTGGTTCTTCAAGTCCTGTATGTAGAGCTTTTACGATTGTTCACGTCGATGATTGCAAGGTTGGGATATAGTGCAAGGGAGAACGACGAAAGAGCAAGTGAGGACCTACATGGAAGGGGGTCATACTGACTATATCTCTGGACTATGATTTCCGACATGTGAAGTGCAAGAGCCGAGATCTTGTGCTGCAGACAAACAAAGGTGGGTTTCAACCGGCGTCGGGTTTTGAGCTCAATTGCCGACACCTGCCGTTTTGGTGGGGAGAAGTGCTCAGGCAGGCAGATGTGCAAGAAATATTTCGAGCTTGTCGGCTGCAATGCTAGTCATGGTGATGGCGATTCTGGCTGTCAAACACCGTAACGACATGCCAAATCACTGATTATCAATGTGGAACAACTTTGTCATCAACAGTACTGGAAAGCCATAGTCCAAATAGTGCCGGAATGATGGAAAATATTTTATTCGTACGGCTTCGCAAACCATCTCGAGCCTCGTAGTCGGACACATGGAACCTATGTTTTGAAATGCCTTGCAAATAACGCCAGCGCTGAAACAAAACCCATTCATGCTTTTGTAGATTATTTGGCAATAACCATCTCCCGAGCAGGGCGTTCGTACTCGTACTCGATTTCTCTCTTGGGACCCTTTGAGCCTGTCTTTTTCTTTGATTTTGAGTCCGGTGTAGGTCTCTTCTTCTTGAGGGCTGCGAGCTTCTTGGCCAGTTCCTTGTCG
>SWBH01000276.1:0-14615 GCA_024195465.1 Aureobasidium sp. EXF-8845 | reverse complement strand
GGAGCTTGCCGCCATGTACCTCGACGACGTCTCGGCAGAGTTCTTGAGCACACACAGAGATACCGAGTACCGCTCGCCAGCATTGCGCCCGTACGCCTTTAATGATTTCGACACCTTCATGCAGCGCACAAAAAAGTCATACGAGAACCCAAGAGCATCCAACAACCTTGACAAGGTGCAAGCCCAATTGAAAGAGACCACTCAGATCATGTCCAAGAACCTGGAGGACTTGCTTTACCGTGGCGACAGCCTGGATAGAATGGGTCAGATGAGTTCCGATCTGAGGGAGTCCAGCAAAAAGTACAAGCGTGCCGCCGTGAGGATCAACTGGGAGTTGCTGTTGAAGCAGGTACGTGAGGGTTTTCGATATACACACCAGCTTTTGCTTACTGATCATTACAGTACGGTCCCTTTGCCGCCCTCGGCGCGATCATCCTATTCTTCATCATCTGGCGCTTTTGGTGAAAAATCCGACAGCAGAATTCTGATGAGTTGATGCCTTTGACGAAATCCAGCGAAGAAAATGCATGTACGGCGTTGGTAATACTGGCAACCTTTTTGATATACCCATTCTGCGAAACCAGACCAGAGAGCCGCTTGTTGCGGCTGACAACCTTTTCTTAAATTTTGCTTCCGACTGGTGAACTTGTTTTACGGTGTTGAACTTGGCCGGTCAGAGTTCTTTCTGCCGTAAGACCATCGCACCCTCTTGACAGTAAGAAACCATTGCGCCAAACCTTGAAGTAAGATTTAAATCCAAGGTATTTGTTTTCATTTTCTAGTCGTACCGAAAGAGAGCTTGACGCATATGTTTCTGTGACGTGCCGATTTCATGTATTCCCATTGACCAAACACTGATGCAACTCACATGTCGAAATGCAGAAAGTTGATAGGACGGGTTATGATGATATCTAGCGAAGCTTTCGATCCTCTAAACGTCTCAGTGGAAAGTTCATGTCTTGCCAGAGTATTGTGAGTCGTGATGGATCTAACATTTGTTTTGGCCTGCTTCGGAGTGCCAGCATTTGCCTTTCCAAGGGCTTGGGTCGATACACGGCTCTAGCACTCCAGACTCCCAGGAAATTGTTGTGATTCCGTGCCTGGCATTGATCACGGTGTAAGAACCACACAGCACGACCTTTTGAGGTCGAAGATTACCGATCTTCGACAAAGGGACGACTCGGGTTCATCGCAAAACTTCGCGTTCTGAATCTTCAGAGTTGCGTAGTCAGGCAGAGAAGTTTCCATTCTCACCACAATCAGTCGAGGCATCGTCGCATTCATGTTCCGATCTGTACCCGGTGTCGAGACTTCGAGCGGTCGGTTGACCGTCACAGATACACAGAAACAATTCACATGAACAAGACACAAGTCGAGTTACTGGAGCTGGATTGTCATTTCTCGCTATGGAGATCTCCTGAGTGTGTTAGTGTCTGGTGTGCTTCAAGATTTATAGACAACCTACCCGCCCACTATGCCCTCAGACCGCAACAACACATCACTGGCGGCTCTCTCGGGTGCGCCACACCCTTGACGCCTACTTCTTGCTACACATCAGCGTCGTTCGTTCATTTTTATTAACAAGAAACTGTAATCATACTTGCTGTCTCAAGCGTTGAGCAGCATGAGATGCTGCAGCATCTCCTCTTCGAAGATGAAGTTGAAGCCCGAAGGCCTAGTGACGAGCTTCTGGCCATTGGCCTTCTTGACGATGTTGCCCGCGCTGGGGTCTTTGGTGATTTTGGCCTCGGTGGCCAGCCAGTTGCTGGCAGAAGAGCCAGCAGGGGTGCTCGTAGGAGCAGAGGCCTTGGCGGGAGTGGTGAGGGCGGCGGCGGAGGTGTCTGTCTTCTTGCTGGAAGACATGGTGGCTTTGTCTGCTTGCGCATGGTCAGCCATGTGGCATACAGCGCTCCTGCAGTTACTCTTCTCAATGCTCCCATCCGTTTTGTAGTTCTGCAGAAGGCAGTGCGCATAGCTGGGGACTTACAAGAAGATGTGATATGGGTTGATGAGTGGAAGAGAGCGTCTTGGTGAGAGCACTTTATGTCTACTATCCGAGGCGGCTGACCGAGCGTTACTCTCAAGGCAGACGCTCTGTCAGGCTCCCGCTCTTTTGAACTCTACAACCGGGTTACAACTTGCTGTTGTAGCGCAATGATACTACGCCAGCATATAAGGGAGTACATGGGCGTTACACGTTTGAATCCTCAGCGCGACTATGCTATCTTGATTGTTTCTATCCAGCCTGATACAACGCAGAGCAGGGAGTATTGCTTTGCTGTCACTCGCTGAAGAGCAGCCATCATTACCAACATCAAAGGCTTGATGTGCACTTCTACCGTACCCTCCAATACATTGTGGTATGACAGCTCACCATATCCCAGTCACGATGTTCATGACTAGTCTCAGGGGCTTGCACGACGACACGGATGATTTGCTTGGTGGACGCTCAATGCTTCAGCAGACTCCAACCAGTTTTATTTTGCAACTCTGTAGCTTGAGCTCTACCTGCAGATTGGCTGCGGCTCTGCTTCCTCGAAAAATAGAAGAATTAGATAGTGAACACAGTAGGTAGTTCACCTATAGCACTTAATTCATCATACCTACTTATGGATAGCTAGTCTCTTTAGCATCGTGTAGCTATGCACCTTATTATCCTAAAAGTGTTAAACACCGCAGCATAGAGTGTAGAGGAATTTATCATCTCAGGTTTCTGGAGCTATGTGTTTCCATAGGCATCCGGAAGTTTTGAGTCGGCTCTGTCATAGTGGTGGAGAATGAAATTACTTGTCTCGACAATGAGCGTCGATGAGACTACTGCTCTGTATTGTTCCAGGACGTCGATGTCGTTTGTCCCTCTTCCATCGAAATGACAACAAACGTCGAGCCACGGTCTCTCGCTATATGAATCTCAGGCTCGATCAACTCTTCCCCTCCTTCTTTCTCACCACCAGCTCACCACCATGTCCGCACCCACCATGCCCGACATCTTCGAAAAAGTCTGGAAGGAGTTCATCAAAGACAAAATCACATCAGAAAACGGCATCACTGTCCCTCGCCCCCAAGACCCTCCCAAAGTGTCGCTCTCCGCTCTCCCGGGAGGCAAGCATCTCGACGGCTGTATTCTGACCTGGGGTTCCGAACGCGCGCTACCAGAGTGGCGTTACCATAATCCACAGGTCATCAATGGCATCTTGAAGGATTTCATGGTTGACGACACCGTGGTGCAACTGGAGAAGATCTACCAGCATGAGTATGCATGTGCAGAGCTGCAGGAGTACTGGGAGGTCAGACTGGAGAGATCCAAAGGCTAGTGGGAGGAGTGGAAGCATGTTGCTGCAAAGGCCAGTGACGATCTTGCTGCTGCGAAGGATGGCGGTGAAGAAGTCGCTGTTGCGATGCAATATGCTGTCCTCGACAGAGCCCAGGGAAGAATCATCCATTGGGCCAAGGTCGTTGCTCAAGAGGAGAAGAAGTTTCAGCATCAGGAGACCAGACTCCGTGATTTGGCTCGCCCAGCCGTGGAAGCTATTGTGCTGCTTGAGAAGAGACTCAACACGAAGGTGGGCTGGCACGTCCTCGCATACAGTGTTCACAGAGAGGACGCAAGCGTACTGGTAAGTGAACTGACTTCCCACCTTCCGCTGAGTAGCAAATATGCTGACAATCGATCATCTCGCAGGGTCCCGAGGATGTCCGAAGACAGGTAAACAACTTTGTCGCTTCAAATCCATCTCTTCAAACTCCGCCATGGGGGAAGACAGCACAGTGACTGCTCCACCAGCTCCAATTCGCCATACACCCTCATCGTCCCATTTGAAGGCAGTTCGAATCACAACCGAAAAGTCTCCACCGCCTCCAACGTCGAAATAACCAAGTACACCACTGTAGATGCCTCTAGCTTCTCCTTCAATCTCTGTCAACAACTCGCAAGACCTCTTCTTTGGTGCGCCCGTCATGGATCCAGGAGGAAGAGAAGCTGCCAATACATCAATACCAGTATGTCTTGATCCTTCCTGGATTTGTCCCTCAATGACTGACACGAGCTGGTAAACAGTTTGATACTCTTCGACAGCCATCAACTTCTCGACTTTAACGTTTCCAGAACCCACAACACCATGCAAGTCGTGCCTGATCAAGTCGACGATCATCAGATTCTCGGCTCTTTCCTTGTCCACATTCAATAATGCTTCTGCCTCTTTTCTTGTAAGGCCGTTCTTCTTCTCCACAGTACCTTTGATAGGTCTGAACTGACACTTTCCAGTTCGCGACCACGACAAAAACCGTTCTGGGCTGGAAGACAGGATTGTGATACCGTTTTTCTTTTCTCCTGTTTCTTCTTGCAATCGAAGAAAGGCGCCGAATGGTGCCGGATTGAAGGTGCGCAGTCGTTCATAGAGTTCAAAGGAATTTGGCTGAGTGCCTCCGTCGTATGAGATGATGCTCTGGTCAGTCAAGCAAAGTTCGTAAGAATCTCCAGCACGGATATGATCCTGACAAATCTCGACCTTGCGAACGTACTCTGCTTCCTTTGGGGCAGCAACAGCAGATTTCGTCACCTCTATTTTGTTGCCGTTCGTAGATCGGATCGCATTGGGCTTTCCAATGAGTTTTCTTACAGTCACGTCGACCTTTTCGAACCAATGATCATCTCTTTCCTCCAAACTTTGGACATAGACCTTCTTCTCAACGTGATCAATAACGATGCTGCGTGTCACGAAAAGAAACCAAACATCGGGGCGATCATTGTTTGTGTGTTGAGAAACGTCAATTGTCTCGAGGCCAGCTTCGTAGGATACGAAACCAACGAGTCCTCCCCAGAAAGGTATGTTAGGATTTCCGTCAGTTGCCCGATTTGCAACCATGAAGGACTCAACCATAGACCAGACATCTGTCATAGAGCCTGTGTGTGATTGCTTCGAGCCTGAGAGGTCGCTGGTGATCATGTGGTTCCCAGTGGAGTATCGAATTGATGGGGCATCCTTGGCACAGCCGATTATGCTGGAGCGACCAGTCTCAGGTCGCACAGGTTGACCATTTTTGCTGCCAGACTCTAGCATGATAGCTTGCTGATCGATGTCTTGCAGATGCTGGAGCAGCAGAGCCACGTCAACAGTGTCCGAGGATATATCAATACACCTCCAGCTGACCGTTCTGGATGGGGCCAGTCGTCTTGTTCGTGATGAGTCCCGGGTCACAGCCGGAGTCGTAGCTGTGGTATCCCTGACTGTAGGGTTGACAGCATCGAACAATGATGATGACGTGCTTGCCGAATCGTCACCACTTTCGCTCTCAAAATCTTGTGAGTCTACGTCGATAACTGGTGATGGGATGTCCGCCTTCTGAACTCTAGCTGCCCGATCGATAGTCCAGGCTAATGCTTCAGACCACCAATTGTGAATAATTTGCGCACCAGCAGAGCTCGTGCAGATAGACTCTGGGTGATATTGCACTCCGTAGAAAGGCTTGTTCAAGTGTCTGATACCCATAAGAATTGGGCCGTTCTGCTCGTCTGACAAGTCCCAAGCCAGTGGTACGATATCCGGGCAGCTTGAAGTAGCATTCCACAATTCTGAGGATGTTCTCTCCGCGCTATGGCCAAGTTTTGCGTGCAGCGAGTGATACTGGGTGGCCATCAGGATCCCGATGTCTCTGAACAGTGATTGCCCTCGGTGTGAGACCTCAGTCACTAAACCATGACGGGGTTGATGAAGTCTACCAGCTGTACCTCCAAAGGCCAGGGCAAGACTCTGGAATCCGAGGCATATGCCCAAGACCGGCAAGCAAATTTCATCCGGCAGATTCCACAGCTTCCCGATGAGGCCCAAGTCATGTGGATTTCTAGGATCACCAGGTCCGGGACCAGCAACTACAGCGTCGAAACGGCCGAGAAAGGCATGGAATGATGCATCATGACTTCTGGCGAATCTCTTGTCATCAATTTTGATCACCTCAACAGTGGCATTGAGGTCTTGTTGGAGCAAATTGATGATGTTGTTGCTAAAGGAGTCATAGGCATCCAGGAAGAGTAAATGGGGGCGGTGCATTAGAACAAATGCTCGACAAGTCTCAGAATCAAGAAAAGGGGATGTCGGGAAAGAGGGTGAGCCTTTCTATGCAGACTGTCAAGAACATACGAGCCAGATGGAACTTGAGCAGTGATATTGAATGGGGGAGATGGCAACAGTCATGATGAATCGATGTGTTCTAGAAAGAAAAGCTGGAGAAACTAGAGCCGGATGGGGCAAGGCTTTCCCGTGAAGTCTATCTCAGCCCTATGAGAGGTCACTTGTCGCGACAGCTTGGCGACATGACGCTCTATTGTTTTGCACAAGCCGAGCAACGGCTTCCGAGCTCCCTTCCAAACAGGACACAAAAGTGAAGATTGAGGAAGGCGCAGGCTGAGAAACATGGCCAACACATGGAATGGCACGCCGCTTGACGAAGTGCAGTTTCGCCGGCCAGACGTAATAGGCTGGTGGGGAATCAATGAAAACTCCAGTACGCATATGATCTCGGTTCACACAATCTCTCCTCCTGGGTTCACGGCTGACTCTTTGCCTCAGTTCATGCCATCCTCCGCGAAACTCCCTTCTTCGACGCGACGAGTAAAAATGGCCTGCTTTGGAAACAAGCAGAGGTGCACCCTCCAATCTGGGAAATGTGCACAAACAGACAAGCCTTCGAAACACGCCTAAAGCAAATGAATGGAGTCGAATACCTCATCGTCGGCGAACCTCAACCAAACACAGACCCATCATTAGGTCCAGACACTGGCATCTGGGTCATCCGCAAGCAAGATCGTCGCAAAAGACCTCCACAAGCCGATGAGATTACAGTTCTGGCAACCTACTACATGGTCGGCGAAAACATGTATCAAGCACCCTCCGTCTACGATATCGTCGGCAATCATCTGCTTTCAGCCATGAACTCCCTCACAAAATTTACACAAGCTGCTGCCCCGCTACCGCTGTATACGCCTGCAACGGGATATACCTACTACCCACCCGCCACAGCAAAAACGCTCGCTGCATCACAAGCCTTGACATCCACGAGTCGAGAAGCAAGCACCGCTCCCACTCCCGCCGAATTACCTTCTACAGCAAGCTTAGACCTAACAACCCAATCCACCCCCTCAACCCTCGATCCTAAACCCACAACAACCAAAGACACAGACCCCCGCGCCCAAAAAGCCTTTTACGAATCCCTCCACAACATGGTCCTCTACGGCGACGAATACATGGACGAAAACCCTCTTCGCGGTGAACCAGGCAACTTCACCTTCTCAGCCACAAAACATCACGTTCGCGCAAAAGCCGAAGCCGCAGAGGCCGCAAAGGCCAAAGAAGCAGAATTGGCCAGGAAATTGGAAGAGGCGAGATTGGCTGCTAAAGCAACACCTTTTGCATCTGCAGCTGCGAAGAAGGATGAAGAGGAAAAGACGAAAAAGAAGGTTAGGGATAAGATTAGGAAGAGGAGAAGTAAAGGTTTGGCTACTAATCCTAGTACGCCTGCTAGTCCTGCTACTCCTGCTGCTTAATTGGCGCTCAGAGACTATTGATGATAAATGATACCCATGATACAACTTACTTCGAGACCTCAATCAACATATTCCGCTTCCCTCGATTTGCTGACTCGAGTACAGAACCATCGGCACACCTCCCTTGATATTAATCCCCAGATCACCCTTTCCATCTGTTGTAAACTTGTCACAAGCCAGCACATCTGTAACATCCATCCCCGCATCAAACCCTGAACTCGTTCCCAGCAAGGTAAGATTCCCGTACCCATTAGCTCCGAAGTTATTAAATACACCAACCACTTGTGTATCATTATTTCCCTTCCTCATCACAATAGTGTGAGTATCTGTCCACACTGGAAACGCGTTATAACTCAGATATCCATCGTCGTTTTGAATAGCCAAGTGACGTATAGCGTTGAGTCTGGTGATATGCTGATACAACACAGCTGTAGTATCATATCCAGATTTCCACAACTGTTCCCGTTGTGTAGGCGTCGCTGATCCATCAAAATGTTGTTCTTGACCTTGATAAACGATAGGAATGCCATCTGCAAGCATAGCAAACGCAATTGCATTTTTCGCCAACGCCATGTCTGGAGTCAGAGATGCAAACCGGACATTATCGTGGTTTTCGAGGAAAGAGCCGAGCAGGGTTACGTCTTTACAGGTAGACTTCATGGTTTCAACGCCTTGGGAAAGAGCAGCCATGGAGCCTGAGGTGGATGCAAAGGCGGAGGTTATGTTGTAGTACATTGGGTAGTTCATTACTCCTGAAAGGGAGTCTTGGTATGCGCAGACGTAATCCGCATTGTTGTTGAAGACTTCGCCGATGGCGTATATGCCGGAGTCTGATTCGAATTGTTGGAGGGATTCTTTGCTGACTTCGGCTGCGCTGTCGATACGGAGACCGTCGACTTGTAAGCGTTAGCTAGTGCTGTGCAGAATGGGAGGGAGATAGTGCTCTACTTGTATAGTTTGCGACTAACTGTTTGATCCATGTTGCCCACATTTCTTGTATAGCTGTGTCTTCGACGCGAAGGTCGGGTAACGAGACTGTGTTGTCACCTTCCCAGCACTAACATTACGTCAGCAGGGTCTCGCAGTAGGCCGTGGTATTACCTACAAGCTCCATGCTGGTTTGATTGTTGTAGTCGATCAAGCAGAAAGGGTGATAATATGACTGCTTGTCGAATGGATCGAAGATTGAATAGTCGACACAATCACCACAACCTGCATAGCCCATATGGTTGGTAACCACATCAACCATCAGATACTGGTTCTCGGTCAGTCGGGCTCTTTCGGTCGAGAAATCGATCTTACCATTCCTCTTTTGTGTAAGGCATCTGATAGCGAAACCAGGTCTGCAGCAGAACCAAAATTGGTGTTGACTGCGTATATATCTTGTGCCCAGTATCCATGATAGCTTGATCCGTCCGCCGTCGAGGCATTGAGATTCTCCACTACTGGCGAGATCCACACCTATCCGACAGTCAGTACTAGTCGAGATTGATGAGCTTATATACTAACAGCTGTGAAGCCCATATCTTGGACGTAGTCTAAATGATTGATGAGTCCTTGCCATGTGCCGCCACAATAGTTGCCCAGGTCGCAGGACGCTGTTGTAGAGCCATCAGTTCGAGCGAATCTGTCAGTCATGACTTGATAGATAGACTGAGCTCGCCATTCTGCAGGCGAGAGGGCTTGTGCAACAGCCAGAAATGCAAAAGATGAAGATAGTGTTTGGAGAAACATGATTGAAAGAAGTTTGATACCAAGATCGTAAGCCTTGTGGGTTGCATTCGAAAAGCGGACAGCAGCAGAATATTTAATTAATTCTTTGCTGGAGGACGATCCAGTGCCGTCAGCGTCATCGTGCTTGCTCCTCAGGATGCAACACAAGGTTGTCCGCTCGAGCCTGATCAGATCTGCGAATGTGCATCTCTGAAGATGACAATCCTTACCACGGATGGAAAACACAATCCATCACAGTCAACACCTGACGCTCAAGACCATGTTGGTCTTTCACTGAGATCATATCTGAGCGAGCGCATGATCATTGGAGATTACCACTATGATTCTGGAATGCAGGAAGCTTGGCTTTGTTGTTTCGGAGATATACCAAAAAGATGTTCTTTCTCCATGACTCGGGCCTATGGATATCCAGTCAAGTAGGAGTATGCTTATGCTCGGGAGTTATCTGAAACGCCAATGAGATGTGATGGTGTTGTCACTGTACCCGGAGGCGGCTCCAGTGTAGACTTCACTAGCCGTTAGATTATGCCACCACCATCATTGTTGTAAGGCCGGTGGCAGTCTTATGCACGTCGGGTGAGAACAACAAGTTCTGGTAGGCTGGGAAGAGTCACATGCTGAGTATATTGTAGCTCCTTTTAGCCCTTCGGACACTTTGACGGAGGTATGAAATGTTGGATGTTTTCTCCTGCATAGTGGCTTCCTGGTTACGTGACGTTAGCCTTGAGCTTGAGGATGACTGAGTAAGACGGTCGATCGAGGCGTCCATCTATAAGCACATATGGCGCACGACAAAAGATTAATGATGCGGCAGGCGTCACATCCTCAAATTGAGGGCAGTATAGCCATTTGCTAAACTGATTGTTTTGAAACGACGAAGTTACAAGAGTGTTACATTGTAGCGGCCGAAGGGGTTGGTGTACTGTTTCCTGTTGCAGGTACTGTACACGATTCGTGTTACTTGACCGTTGGACATGCAGAAGGATGAAGGGTGGAGAATGCGCAAGGCGACCTCACATAGAGATGTGGGGTAGGTAGTTGAGGGGTTGATGGCGGTCTTGTTGTTGTTGACCGAGGCGGTAAGTTTTAGTTAGCATGTGCACGTCGCAGTAAAGAAGTCATCTCGGAACACGACGTTTTCACGTGCATGGAAGGAGTGAAGCCGCGACCCATGTAGTTGGTACAACTTTGAATTCTACGTAGCAAGATATAGAATATCTCGTCATTCTTGTTGGAGTGTATCACCCTGTCCTTCGACCCTCTTACCCTGTGACGTAGATAGAAGTGGAAACGATCGTCGATGTCATTGCACCGCCTTGGGGATGTGCAAGTCGAAGCTTCTTTGCAGGCCCAATCTGATAATGATGTGTTTTGGCCAATTCTGCACAAGGCCAATAATACAACTGTCGCTATAGGTATGAAACCAGCCGGAGATGCGACAAACACGAAGGACGCGGCTGAAGCGCTCGACTCGTTGCTACTCATGGACGAAGCGTGGTATGCGAACAACCCCTCGCCGTCACGCGTTTGCCCTGACCCTAACTAACGCTTGCAGGGATGAGAGCGACATTGGTGCAGAGAAAGACTGGCCAGATGCTTTGTGCTCACTTGTGCCATGTGTCTTCACCCTCCCACACCCAGCTGCCATCTTCTGGGGCGACAAGCTCGCTATGATATACAATGAAGCCTGGGAAACAACATCACATAGCGCCTTGAAACAAGGCAAACCGCCGAATGACACCTTCGACAAAGACACGTTAGATACCTTTCGCGACTACCTACAGGGCCGTATACCACGACCTATTGTCGCCTCCGAATTCCCCGGACACCACGCCGCAAGCACAGAGAAGCCTTCTGTTGTGTGCAGCCCGATACATGACAATGCCAAGGTCGCTGGCGTCCTGGTACAAATTTTCAGCCAAACGAACTCGGACAACAGAAGCACCAAAAAGAAGGCCTCTAGGGAGGAGGATCGCCAGAAAGGGCCAGGCGAGAAGGACACAGACGGCTCTGGGAATCACGATGAAACCGCATTGGACCGCCAACCCTTTTTCCAGAAGTTTGCAGAGATGCTTCCAACTGGTCTTGCTATTCTCAACCACAAAGCGGATCCGCTGTTCGTCAACCACCAATTCCACAGTCTGACAGCTCATCGTGGCCCGGATCAGTCATTTAGAATGTGGCCAGAGACCATTCACCCAGATGATTATGGAAGAGTCATGGACGAGTATCACAAGGCCTTTGAATCACGAACGGAACTGGAAATAGAGTTCAGAGCCTTTGGAGAAGATCAGTGGAGATTGTTCTTGATGCGACCACTCGGGAAGAACAATCTCCAGCAGTTCGATCTGCAACGACTAGGTGGATACATTTGTGCCTTGATTGATGTCTCCGACATGAAGAACGCCGAAATTGCTCAGACCAGGGTTGCCAAAGAAGCCCGAGAACGGAAGAAGCAGCAAGAACGTTTCATCGACATGTACGAATCTCGCTAGATCGAGAGGTGTGGACTCAAATTTGCTAACCTTTGTATAGGATTTCCCATGAGATCAGGAACCCACTTTCGGCTGTCCTACATTGTGCCGAGAACATCTTGGATGCTGTGCAAGGTGGTGAAGCAAAGTCCGACACTATTGCTGTCGACGAGATTGTCGATGCTGTTCATACTATTCAGCTTTGCGTAGATCACCAAGCAAGTCGTGTGGACAACCACTTACCATCATCGGCTAACTCAACATTCAGAAAACTCTCGTAGATGATGTGCTCAGCTTCTCAAAACTCGATGCCTCCATGCTCTCGCTTGCTCCTAGGTAACCATACTCGACTTGAAACGCAGGGTAATTGCTAACTCTTAGTAGAGCCACAAAACCGAAAATTCAAATGGCAGACACACTGAAGATCTTCCAACCAGAACTACGCAAGAAAAACATCGACTTTAGCTACCATATCACGCCTGAATATGACAAATGCAGTGTGAACTGGGTAATGGCAGATCTTGTAAGAGTCAGTCAAGTAATGGTCAATCTCATGACAAACGCTATCAAGTTCACGACCAAATCTGAGCGCAAAAAGAAGATCGAAATTGAAGTCGCTGCTTCGATAGAGAGACCGTCATCATACCCCCCTAATGTAGTCTTCTTCAAGACGGATGACCTCGCAATCAAAACCGATGCAACTGGCAACCCTGAGTGGGGAGACGGTGAGCCGATGTACATTATGGTGGCTGTCAAAGATACTGGAATTGGCATAAGCGAAGAGAACCAAGCAAAACTGTTCGAACGATTCCAACAAGCCACAGCCAAGACCGGACAAGTGTATGGCGGGTCCGGGCTTGGGCTCAACATAGCTCGCAAGATGTGTCAGTTGCATGGTGGCGAGATTGGAGTCAGCTCTGTTGATGGCGAAGGATCAACCTTTGGTTTCTTCTTCAGAGTCAGACGAAGTGGCGAACCTGAAGATGCCGACAAACTGGAGCCAAAGGAGTTGTCGGAAAGACTCAAGAAGTCTGGACATGTGAAGACGACAGATGTCGACGAAAGCAAAGTGTCGGAAGACTTGAAGAACATCTCAACGAAGAACACTGGAAATAACAGCGAAGGTCCGTCAAAAGATCGATGGCAACACGGGGCCGATACGGCAGACCAGATGACCGAGCAGAACAATAACAGCAAGTCTGCAGGCGATCAAGACGGAAAGTCACATTCTACAGCTGAAGATGATGAATCTCAAGGGCGACAGAAGCGACCAGCCAATGCAGGACGAAGTTCACAACGACCCGATCCATCATTTGAACAGGGAAAACCTGGTCTTACTCAAAGCAACGACAAGCAAGCCACAGGAGACCCCGAACATGACAAGAAAGCTGCGGATACGTTCGAGAACTCTAGCAAAGGTGCCACACAAATCTCGAACCTAGAGAGTAACTCGAAGCCTACCATACTCTTCGTTGAGGTACGTGACCTTTCTCCGTCGTGAAATCAATCACTGACATAGATTGTAGGACAACCTAATCAACCAGAAACTTCTGAAGAAGAAGATCGAATCCAAGGGCTTCAATGTCACTACGGCAAATAATGGCAAGGAAGCCTTCGACATGATCACAGCCCGTTCTTCCGAACACAAGCCTCCGTTCGACTGTGTGCTCATGGACCAGGAAATGCCAGTCATGGATGGCAAAACCGCATCGCGAGAAATCAGGAAGTTTGAGGGCGAAAACAATCTCCCTGCTGTCAATATAATTGGCGTGACAGCGAATGTACGGAAAGAACAGCAAAGTGAAATGACAGAGGCTGGAATGAATGATGTCATAGCTAAGCCGTTCAAGATGGAGGAGCTACTGGAAAAGGTACGGAAAGGCAGCAAGTCGTGATTATGATGGATGTTTTGCATTAAGGGAAAGGACTATAGCGATGATATCTGAGCGGGACAGCATTTTTTTTTATCATATCTCTACTTCTTGTTGCATAGCATAAGCTTTACTTGTTCTAAGACGAGGTTGATGTTACTGGTCGCTTTTACGAGATCTACTCTGAGTGAGATGTGGGATCGTCCGTTGAGGCTAAAAATAATACGAGACGAACTTTCGCGAGCCGCGGACGCCGTGCCCTGGCAGCATGTTCGGCTTCAAAACACCACACGAACCAACCACGTCCGTGTAGGAGAGACAAGCTCTGTGTCTACGCGCTCGATCTGGAAGTAGGTCGATATCTGCCTAGAGCTTGCGATGGGCTAGATCAGAGATGACTATAGCTCACCGTTTCTCTCCCGAAGAGTAACCTTCGACCATGCCTGACGTATAACCTCTCTCTCTTCCTCATTCTGCATTGCGTGATGAATTCGCTATGCTCAATAACACGTCTTTGCGGCCACAATGTCGACCAACGCCACAAACACGACTATCACGACGGAGACGTGCGCATTCTGGATGAACGAAGGTGCGATACCTGAAGCCGATACCGAGATCTCAGGGATAGGTGCGATTCTGGCTTTCCTTATGAGCGCCTACATCACCTTCGCGATCGTACTGATATCATATCTACTGGGCTCGATCGATTCGAGTCTGCTCCGGCCTGTTGATAGATATGTTCACCGCTGTGGTCGGCGACTCACTAGCCCTTCATGGCACAAAGCACTGCAACAATGTGTCTTGCTCCTTAGCGACCAACAAATAGTCACTGGCATCGCCATCTGTATCGCAGGTTTCATCGGTTTGCATGGCCGCATTTCGGTGTATCACTTCCAAATTGTCATCATGCTGGCTTGGATGTCTAGTTCGGTCCACCTTTCGGCTCTCACAATGCTCGGAGAATATTTTCGCAAACGACCTGCAGTGCTGGGTTGG
>SWBH01000275.1:0-14667 GCA_024195465.1 Aureobasidium sp. EXF-8845 | reverse complement strand
GGGCATCCCGTCCGCTCTGCCATACATAAGCAGTTGAACGGCAGATTAGTACTACGGTGGGTGACCACGTGGGAATCCCTGCTGCTGTATGTTTTGCATATGATTTTGTGTTTGTTTCTTTCGTTCGCCCGACCGGATCTCTTTGCGACGAACCTCGACAGGTTTGCACCGATATCTATTTTCGCGTGAAAAGGGCTGCTCTTGCATTTTGTCCGGGAGCGGACCCTGAAATTCGCTCTTCTTTTGTTTCCCGCCATGACTTCCGTGTTGACTCTTCTTCTTCATCAACCCTAGATTGATCTTCCCTGTTCATCTCGTCGCCGACACTAGCAGTTTGTGCAATCCGTCGCCTCAATTTCCAAGCACCCGATGGCTTGACTCCTCAATGCTGTACATGGTCTCGAGGCATTCAGCGCGCCTTTTCTAGCCACTTACAGATCCTCGTCCTATAACGAGTTAGCGCGTCTGCACGACTGAGGATGGCGACCACTTACAACACAGAGGATGCCAATGGCTGATCGACCATACTTCCGTGTCGTCGGTCACGTTCCAAACCCGGAACGATAAGATGCACATCAGCGCCGAGTATAGAGGCATTTATCTCCTTACTCTTGTCCGTGTCAGCACTCGCTTAAAGCACTAGCCACTATCTTCTTCGTCCTTCAACGACATCAGTTGTGTCATGGATAAGAGAAAGCTCAAGCATGATGACTATACGGTCGCCTGGATTTGTCCTCTCGTGGTAGAACAAGTCGCAGCTCTAGAGATGCTAGATGAAGAACACGAACGACTTCCGCAACCAGAGCACGATCACAATCTCTATGATCTCGAAAGCATCTACGGTCAATGCGTCAAGGCTGCGTCATCCAGATACGGGCCGCTGGTTTCTCGAAAGCGATCAAGATGACTCGTTCAAGAGGAGTTCGAGTACTAATTTGTGGCTACGTGGTATTCCCGGATGTGGCAAGACGGTGTTGGCCTCTACAGTCGTCGGGGACCTCAAACTTGACGACAATCCGGAAACTGCTGTCATCTACTTCTTCTTTTCTTTCAGTGATCAGAAGAAACAGAAGCTGGAGGATATGCTGAGGTCCTTGATCTTCCAACTCGGCGCTTATCGCACGTCGACAAGAATTCATCTGACCAAGCTTTCTGAGAGCTGTGGACGTGGGACTCAACGGCCGCTTACTTCAGACCTTGTCAGAGTATTCGAGCAAATGGCAGATGAATTTCGAGGTGTCACTGTGGTCCTCGATGCACTTGATGAGTCGAAGGAACGACGTGATCTCTTACGATGGATTACTTCTGTCCCCAACCAGCACTGCAGATTTTTATTGCTTAGCCGCTCAGATAAAGACATTGAAGACGTTCTGGCTTCGTGGCTTTCCTCTGATCATACCATTACACTAGAGGATGAGCCCATAGGCGAAGATCTAAAATCTTATATCCACTACAGACTCGAGTCGGAGACCAGTTTTCAGGGCATCAGAACGATGCACCACGAGATCTCAGACGCCCTAGTGACAAAAGCAGGTGGAACGTAGGTGCTCGATATCCGCTGACAGGGCTATGACAATGTTGACTTGACACTAGGTTTCGCTGGGTCTGTTGTCAGCTGGAGGATCTCTCGACATGCTTGGACAATTCTGCCGCGCGGCGGGTGTTGCAGAGACTTCCCAAGGATCTCAATGAGACATACGATCGCATCCTACGAAACATACCTCATACTCGCAAGCAGAAAGCGATTAGACTCCTTCAGCTGCTGATTTTCTCGATCCAACCGCTGCGGCTCGAAGAAGTCGTGGACGCAGTCGCAACAGAACCAGACGTTGAACCATCATTTGTTTTGGAGAACCGAATCGATCCTCCTGAGTCCATCATAGGATATTGTCCGAGTCTTCTTACAATCACGACCAGAGAAGTGAAAACGTACTCCAACCCTGGCTCCAATGATTCTGTCGGTGGTGTCTATGAGTTCAAAAAAAGGAGAAAGGGTAGAGAGGATGAAGCGGACGGCCAGAATGAAGAGGATGGAGAGTATGAAGAGCATGAAGCGGATGAAGCAGATGAAGAGGACGATAAACACCAGGAGCACGAGGGATTAACCATACAGCTGGCACACTTTTCAGTGCAAGAGTATCTACTTCTAGAGGACCACCCTTACCACGATTCGTTCGCTTCACAATCTGCGAACGCTACGATCACACAGGTCTGTCTGGCATATATATGGACAGCAGCGGAAGCCTCTGGAGCACACGAAAGTTCCTCGGAGTTCTCGTTCGCTACATATGCCGCTCGTTACTTGCTATCGCATGCAGAGATTGCTGGCGATGGTGATGAAGCCACTTTCACGTGGATTTGTAAGTCATTCACCAACCATAACTCTTTGCAGTATTGGTGCAGAGTCTATCGTCTTGACGAGCTTCCTCATCCCCCCCTTCCCCCCCTCCCAACACTCGCGCTGTTCTACGTCTCGCTTCACGGCCTCCACCGATCCGTCAAATACTTACTCGAAGACGGCGCCGATGCCAATAGCGTTCTCAGCGGATACGGCAACGCTATTCAGGCCGCTTGCAGATCTGGGAGCATAGAGACAGTACGAGTACTGATTGACCATGGTGCTCAGCTCAACCATGAAGACGGAGGTCTGGACGCACTACAAGTGGCAGCGACTTTCAGAAACATTGATATAGTGCGCGTACTACTCGAGAACGGCGCTGATGTCAATGCCCTAGACGAGACTGATAGGACCGCTCTTTGGCAGGCTTCCCATATTGGACACGTAGGAGTTGTCAGAATGCTACTCGAACATAACGCCGATGTCAACCTGACTGGAACCCAGGGAGCCCTTCTTGAGGAGGCTTTCGTATCTGGTCCAAGCATTGCGTTCCCAACTGGTCTCGGACCCAATCGCGCAAAGATTGTACGACTTCTCCTTGATGGCGGTGCCGATTCCAACGAATCGGCACTCTGGCTTGCTTGTGCATATGGTCATGATACTATTGTGCAGATGCTCTTGGATCGCGGCGCCGATATCAATGCCGAGCACGGATATCGGGGCGCCGCTATCTGCGCTGCTGCTATCTACGGTCACAGAGAGACGCTGCGGTTACTCCTCGATCGAGGTGCTGATGTCGAAAAGCAGAGCGAATACTTTGGTACTCTCCAGTCAGTGGTTACTACTGATAGGGGTTGCATTGATAGAGCAATGGTACGACTACTGCTTGAACACGGCGCAGACCCGAACGTCCAATGGTTTGAATATGGCAACGCACTCTACGCTGCCTCTCAGAGTGGCGATCTAGAGGTAGTGAGGATGCTTCTCCAAGCCGGCGCCGACGTGAACGCCACTATCGGGGGATATGAGTGTGCATCATGTTTTGCTGCCGCTAACGGTCATATCGAGGTCCTGCAGGCTCTTCTTGACCACGGTGCCAATTCGAATACACAAGGAGGACCATACCGCGATGCTCTGGAAGTTGCTACCAGCAAAGACCATGTGAACGTTGTAGAAATGTCACCTAAGGAAGATCACAGATGGCAGCCAGTATCGGCGCGTGCTAGCCGTGATCCGCGTCTGGACATTGGATACATATGCAATGATTGAGCATGCTATCCAAGCGCAGTAACCATCGGCATCAAATTCGTGTCTAGATTTGCTGATAGGATAAACGCAAGCTGCGAGTGATGGCGAACGGACTGTAGATCTCATTGAACATTCTTCCGCTTTTATCTCAAGCTCTACCACATCTCCAAGGGTTCTTCGTCTTCATATTACACCTCTCGATTTCGAAAAAGAGAAGCAAGGCCTCGAAGACACCGGGGCGGATGAGAATTGGTGGAATACAGGGAGCATGAGAAATGGGAGCCACAAAAGACACTCGGGTGTTCGATCATCCCCGGTCAGCAAATACATAAGCAGTCATTGGTGCTTCAAGACTTCTCAGATGCCGACATGAGCTGCAGTCACCAATATCTCCGAGGTATGTATTCGTAGTCCCTGCCAGCAGATGCCGAGTCAAACATCGCGCGCGTTATATTTGCTTGAGACGCTGTTCGGTGGATGATTAATGTTCTAATAACAGGGCGGCGTGTGGCGGCGTGTGACGGCAACTCGGAATCCCGGCGGATGGACCGGGCCGGGAATATGCGAAAGACCATGTCGATCTAAACAGCAACCCAACGTTCCAAGTATACCACCAACATTGCGACATCCCATATTCGATGCAAGAAAGTCCAACGACATTGGTGGCAGTGGCCTCCTGTCTCTAATCGACCACAGTAGTCATGAGAGACTCCACATCTCCTCTCCCTGCCATCGAACCAATGCTGCATTAACGACGATCTCTTGTGCAAAGATATGGATTGCAGACGCGTTCATTTGAAACCTTCGCGGAGCGAAATGGGACCCAATTACAGCAATGACATACAGTGACATTCTGTCAAGCAAGCTTTTCCAGACATGCGATGGCACAAATCGCGCTCTTGTATAAAGCATGGCTCATCTGGTTCGAACAGCTGACACGGCCTCGGTACAATCCTAACCTCCTTTCAAATGCCTTCACGACTTATCTCCCTATTCTCACTCACCCTCTGCGCACTTTGTGCTTTGGCTGCCCCTCCACCTGTTGGACCATCAGGACCACCGGGAGAAATTGGACCTTTGGCCACATCTGCAATTACTCCCACTACTACCACAGTATTAACCACAGTATCCACCACTGTATGCCCCACGGAAGCCGCGTTCAGCACCACAGCTTCATACAGCAATGGCACCACTAGATCGTTGACCTCCTGCTCTGCCAGTATGAGTGGTACTGTCCTCTCTAGTCCTGGTTTCAACTATAGCGGTACCATCAGGCGTTACTACGTGGCCGCTGAAGAGATTGAGTGGGACTACGCACCTACCGGATGGGACAATTGGCTCGGTGTATGTTGAGTTATTCTGTCGAAATTGTTCATCGTACTCATACTCGCACAACAGGTACCCCTCAATGACTCAACCAGAGCGAGGAAAGCTGGCTACCTGCAATATGGCACTGTCTGGACCAAAGCTTTGTACAGAGGGTATACCGATGCGACATTCACTCAACGAACTGAGCAACCCGCATGGCAGGGTACCCAAGGTAGACAATAGTTCGGCTCAACCTTCTTGACTTGTGTCTGACATTCACAGGTCCTATTCTTCGCGCAGAAGTCGGCGACTTAATTGAGATATTGTTTGTGAACAACCTTACCAAGCACTACGCGACTATGCACTCCATGGGCCTTGCATACCAGAAATCTAGCGAAGGCGCTGATTATCCCGATGCTGAGCCAGGAGTCGATTTCCAAGTCCCAGAGGAAGACGCAGTACCTCCTGTCGAACCTGGAGTCGCGCCAGGCGGCTGCGTTGTCTACAAATGGATGGTTACTGAGCTTGCGGGCCCCAACTACGGCGAGCCGGCTAGGATTCACAGCTACCACTCATATGTTTCGCTATATGAAGATGCAAATGCTGGACTTATCGGTCCTACTGTCATCTATGCAAAGGGCGGGATGGATACAGTCATGTCTGAATACCGCGAGATACCCTTCTTGTTCATGATTTATGCAGAAGCCGCCTCTTTCTTGTCAGGGGTCAATGCCGAGAAACTTACTAACCAGACCATCGAGGATGATATCACACAACTCTACAGTGCTAACAGCTCTGTTTGGTATCCTCAAGAACTCAACATTGCCGGAGCCGAGCACTTCTCCTCCGCTCCCAGTTTCCGTAAGTCATGCCATCTCCGATATCGCAATCATTGACGTCCACTGACTTGGAATCGTTAACAGACACTATCAACGGCTACACCTACTCCAACAACCCTATCTTCGAGATGTGCTTAGGTGACAAAGTCCTTTGGTACGTCATGGCTTACGGCAGCGCATCACACGTTTTCCATATGCATGGCAATGGCTACAAGTACGCAAATGCTGGGCAGTATGCTACCTCCATCAATGATGGTGTTGGCAAGACTTTTGTTATGGATGCTACTGGTGCTGGTTTGTGGCAGGTCATCTGTCATGTTGATCATCATTTGAGTCGAGGTATGGTCGCCAATTACAAGGTTTATTCTGGAAATTGTCCGCTTGAACCGCTGGCTTCGTCCTCGTCCTAGGTTATGGTTTTAGAAGCCTTAGCTGTCCCTACGATATGTTAATTAAGGTGGATTTATGGATAAGGGAAGATATGTTAATGTATAAGAAAGGCATATAGTACTCTCTAAGTGTAATATCATAATTTGCGGTTTGATAGCATCCTCTTCTTCATATCATTAGTATAGTTCCGGTGTCCTACTATCTATTCACTTGCTAGTAGTAACTTACGAATCAATGGACGAAGATAATACTCGAGTACCTTCGATGCTGTGCCTGATATTTGAAGCTTCTAGACCGATCAGACTCTGGAAACTTTAAACTTTAAACTTAAAAACTGCAGAAACGGGCCTACATCATTTATTTGCCCACTAGTGAAAGATGGTCGTCCATTTTCCAAACGTGGCTCCATAAAGGACAACCAGTTTTCTCACATTGAGTGAAGGTTTTTATCTCGACTCTACAAATTTCCCACAAAGAAACCAGACTTCCAAGTATTCCTTAATCGAAAATATCCTCCACACATCAACAACGATGAGCTACGGCAACATGAACAACTCGGGCTACGGCAACAACATGAACAACTCAAACATGTATGGTCAAAACACATCAAGCATGCAAGGTCAAAGAACAGGCGGCGCAGGCAAAGGTCCCGACATGATTTGCAAGAGTAAGTCACCACCACAACTTCCACTGCCAACACCAGACCATCACGAAGCTAATTCAAACATAGTCCTTGACAAACTCGAGCACAAGTTTGGTGGTCAAAGATTCAATGATCCCGCCAACGATGCCAAAAACCGCGCTTTGAATCAGAAACTTGCTAGGCGCATCATGACTATTGCGCCTAAGGTGCTGTAAGTTTGATTTTCGTTTGGGAATGTGCTTCGAGCAAATTGCTGACGATTTTGTAGTAAGAAGCTGCCGATGATGTTGAAGAGGATGTAGATGGGGTTTCAACCCCGTCTTGATTCTGCTTTGTTCGATGGGGGCGAAACGCTGCAGCTGGGTGCTTGCCATGGACGATTTTCGATGTTGATTCTTCGTTGCGTGCTTTTCTCTTTTCTTTCCTCGAGATACCCTTTTAAGTATTCAAATAGTGTTGTTTTCTACGAGTCGAGCTTCGCTTGTGAACAGTGTTTGATGTTAGAAGGAAGTACATAACACGATGAGTTTCGCTCTCTTGGGAGCTTCTTTCCGTCGTCACACTTTCATGCTGTTGGACAACTACAGCAAGGAATTGATGAATGCATGAAGCAAGAGTAGAAGCCGACCGTATTAGATATTGTTAAGCAATATAGTAGAATTGGTGGAGAGTAGAGTTCATTCGTTGATCATTATACAATTTATAGCCTAAGGGTAATTATATCTCTTCAGAGATTTAGTTCTTCTCAACAACACCGGTTGCGGCGGAGTTGGTCTCGGTGTGTACGCCGTCAATCTTGGTCTTTGTGACAGTCTCGCCAGAGAGCTTGCCCTGGAAGTCGTTTACCGAGATGGGCTTTGCTTCTGTGACACCGTGGTTGACGGATTTCTCGGTTACAACCTCGTGGACGGGCTTGATCTTGTGGGTGAGCTCGGGAACAATGACCTCCTTCTCGATGACGGGCTGGATAGTCTCGTGGAGGTGGTGGTGAACCGAGGTGGCGGAAGCAGTAGCCTCAGTAGACTTGGTCTCGTGAGTCTCCTCGTCGTGGGTGTTCTTGAAGGCAGCTTGGTCAGCGGCGACCTGGGCCTTGACCTTCTCGCCCTCCTTGTCCTTGTTGATCTTGCGCTCTTCCGTCGCGTCAACAACGGTGTTCTCCTTTACGTCTGCGACCTCGCGATCCTGGAGGGGCTGGACAGTGGTGTGGTAGTGGTCTTGGTGGATTTCGCGGTCGACAACCTTCTGCTCTCTAGTCTCATGCTCGTGCTTGACGTGCTCGTGCTCGACGGCAGGGGCGATCTCTTGCGTAACGGTAGTGTCCTTTTCGCCTGTAGCAGCAGTGTCAACGACTGGTGCTGCTGTCTCGGTCTTGGTGTCGACCTCGACCTGAGGGGCCTTGACTTCCTCGGTTCCAACAGCCTCGGTCTTGACTTCCTTGGTCTTGACCTCCTCTGTCTTCACCTGCTCAGTCTTGGTCTCGGTCTTGGCGGCCTGGAAGTGCTCACCTGCACCAGCGCTGAATTTACATTAGTATGTTGGTCCATGGATGTGGAAGTATATGCTTGACTTACAGAAGCTTGCTAATTGCGCTTGCGGCTCCGTCCATATTGATTGATTTGATGTGGGTTGAGGGGTTGTTGGAGAAGGTGTTATTTGTTTATTCGTTTGGGAGAGATGTAATTGTGATGGATGTATGTAGCAACTTACGAAAAGCTACTTGCGAAAAGCTACTTGACCCGCCTCTTAAGGGAAACATTCTCAAGCTCATGACGAGCTGACATTGGTACGCCAGTGACCTCATCTGAAGAATGAGTGGGGTAGCACGAAACAGCTCCCCAGCAGCTGAAAGTGCCTGCACGTCACACAACCGTCAACCACAATGTAAACTGCACTCCCGACGTATTAGACGAGGCACCCTAGACGAAGAGATCCACCTGATAGGCCGAGTAGAACCGCACATTCCAAATCCAGTAAGGTCTCTCATGCTGTGATTTAGATCATCGGACGGCTATAGGTGGCCAGGCATACAAAATCGTCATCTTCAGATGTGATTTCCAGGTTTTGGGGAGAGTCGACATGTGAAAGAGCGATGAGATTTCCCAGATTTTGGTCTAACGGGCGTGTAGCTAGTAAACTCTCTTCCATATGTTTGGTGGTTTGCAGCTTTTTGGAGTTCGGGGAGGATCGTAGCGGGGTTGACTGCGCCACGATGATCGTCGAAAGGATAGCTCCATGTGTTGTAGCCCTATAGTGGCTGCAGTGACATCTCGTCGGCCATACCGATTACTATGCAGGCGATGCTTGCGAAGATGGTCGAGTTGCGGACGAGTCTGAAGAGCCTGGTATCAATGCGCGATATACAGAGGTTCGAAGCTGTGCAACGAAGATCCGGGTGATTGGAGAAACAGAATGAGGCTCAAATAATATGAATTGCGAATATGCAAGCCTGCCAGATCATGATCGCTGCACTATCGGAGTTTCGTGCGGAGCACACGCGACGGCAAATCTGCAGTGCAAGAATCTTCCATGGACCGTGTTCGAATGCAAAGGAATTGGTAACGTATGTCGCGATGCTGAAGACAGGAAATGCGATATTTGAGAACCTGGCAGTTCGATCATCGAGATTCAAGAGACCGACTGAGCATCGATCTTTTCGAGAAGCGAGCATCCATATTGTTCTCGCGACGATTACGTCATAGTAGTAAAAAGTCTATGGTGGAATCTAAACCTCAGAGAGGCTGGCTTTTGCTTGCGCTTGCAAGTCGAGAGTGTCTGTCATCGCGACCAGGTGACTATTGAGATCATACAGTGATATCTTTCTTGCAATACAGTCCTCAGTGCCCATTAGGGAGCAACTAGAGGGGAAATAGAAGCACGAGCGAACATGCCAGATCTCTCAGTAACGTGGTCACGACTTATGACCAGTCGACAGTCGTTGTGGGGATGACCCTGAGGTGACCGACAGCAGCATGGTATCAGAGCAAAGACTCCTTCCTTCGAGTAACCAGTGCATAGATGCGATAGCGAATACTTTACTCTCGTGATTCAACATACCTTAATAGACCTCCAGTAGATACGTTTGACTCCAGACGTCGCGACAATTCTTTGTCAAATGGCGCAATTTTATGAAGCTTTGCAACCATTCGTTTCATGTCACAAAGGTCTGGCGTGCTTTGTAAATTCGCAATCGTGTGTTTTGATTTCGTCAGTTGTTAGATTGTTGACTTAAGAAAATGGTCTGCTCTAGTCCTGATCTTACCTTACTGACCTCTCTTTCACTTGTTCACCATGACTGCTATTGCACTGCCTTCGACGCATCCTCACCAGCTGTTCGGAGACCGAGAGGATATTGTCAATGTCGAAGAGACGGATACGAGGAGTGAATCTCTCCTAGTCGTGTCTCCATATCTCACACCACCACATCTCCTCGATGTTACCAGATACCGCACACCTAGCCAACTGTTTGCAAAAGCCTTGACTAGATTGCAGCCCATCCGAGACGACTATGCCTTAGCAGAATACACAGAATCGTTCAATTTTGAAGAAGTCATCAAGACTCTTCAATCACTCGCAAAAGACCAAGGATACAAATGGAAGACGACAGACTTTTACGTCGTCAGTTTCCGATCACAGCTCAAACCTGATGCTGATCCGGAGAGGCTGTTTGAATTAGATGCTTTTTCACATCAGGAAGCTATGGCCAGTGGAGGACTGTTGAAATATTGGTATGGAGTTAAAGACCAGAACCGACGGAATTTGGCGACTTGTATGTTACTCGCTTGAGTCGACGAAGCGCTACTGACGAGGTTACAGGCTTTTGGGAGACTAGACAACATGCGAGAGACGGTGGTAGAGGACCATGGCACGCAAAGGCGCGAGCTGCGGCTGGAGTGTGGTATGAGAGTATCGTGTTCAAGACGTACGTGTTAACGATCGCGGACGATGTTGAAAGTTGGGAGTTCAGGGAATATGAAGAAGAGAGATGAGCCATCAAGGTGTCGTCAAAGGTCTGTGCACGAGGACCCTGACAGACAGGAGGAATGTCAAAACCATCACGACGCGTCCACAAATTCGATGTGAGCCCAGCTGCCATCAACATGTTCTTGACGACTGCCGCCAAACTTGCCAGGTGCACAGCCTGGAGTTTGTAACAAGGCCAAGATTGTTCTCAAGCGATGCGTTCCCATTGGCCAAGCTGCTAGCTGTCAAGCTTGTTGGAAGCTTGACGCGCAAATCTTGAAGACGCAATTTTGGGTGAGCATGTGTCAGTCATCTTTGACATGTCCATAGTCGCGTAATAAGTTGTATTGCCAAGCAGTATCAAGTGCGACTTGCAAGCGATGCTGGAGGTTCGCAGATTGGACGATGTGTATGAAGAAGTTTGGCGAGAGTCTGGCATATAGTGTCCCTCGCTCAACAGATTGGACGGACTCAGCGGATCAGATAAGATTGCGGCCCTCGGGATGCTGTGTGAATCGGCTTTCCCTCAACCTTCTTCGACTCCCGACAGACATCCACAAACCGTTTTCACGGCGGATGTAGGATGCTGATATTGCTGTTTATCAATACTGAAACGCTGCTCTATTTGCTTGGAAATCTCAAGTGAATAATCTGAAGGAGATATATATCTTGCAGATCATACCTCAACCCTCCGAAAATCACCGACTTCACCGATGCGACAAACACAGTCCCTCGGCTGTCTATCCCATCACAGTCGCCAAGCTATATCCAAGAAACCTTAGACATCGTTTGCTGCGGCCTTCATGATCCACCCTGGTACCTTACAGCCACTTGTAGCATGGGGATGGGTCGAGGCACCTCTCGCTTTGCAATCAATTCCTGTTAACATGGCTCTTCTGCCGACTGAAATGTAGGGTTATACTCTAGGAAGAGATTAGTCTGCAAGAACTTAATATTCGGTCAAATCTATGAAACACATGGCTTGCTGCAGTTTACCATCTGCGGGAGAATGACGTTTAGTGTTGATTGAGTATAGTCGTCGCAGAGTTTGATGCTGAGCTCTGGGCTTCTCTACCGTTCGGCTGTGTAGCTGGGCGGGATCAACATATAAAAAGCAGAACAGCCATCCTGACTTAGCACCTAGATTTCTGTTACCAGAGATCCTCCGAGTTCATTTTCTGACCATGAAGTCCATCATCTTTGCAACATTGACCGGCTTGACCCTCGCAGCTAGACATTTCCTCAATGAACCTGATACTGGGTAAGTAACCTTTACCTCATTAGCCTCAATAGTATCTGACCATCCAACAGCATTGATGAGGCCCTAGGAGACACCCCTGATGGCACTCTACCACCTCTTGAGAACATTGTTGGACTCCCAGATTTCGAATGGGCGGCTCGTAACTACATGAACACGAGTGCTTATACCTACTATCGCAACGGAGCTGCTGGCGAATGGTCCTACCGCAACAACTTGGAAGTGTTCCAGCGCTACACTGCTCGTCCTCGTGTGTTAAGGGACAACTCCAAGATTGAGTCGTCCTTTACCACATCAATCCTTGGTCACAACTTCTCAGCACCCTTCTTCATCAGCCCTTGCGCCAGAGGTGCTCTTGCCAACGAGAGAGCCGAGCTTGGTCTTGTCGAAGGTGCTTACCAAGGCGATATCCTGTACATTCCTTCAGATTTCAGCTCTCTGCCTCTGAAGAGCCTGGCCGCCGCAAGACCTTCAAACGGCTCCCAAGTCATGTGGCAGCAGGTCTACCTTGATGCTTCAAACGACACTGCCACCAAGGCACACTTCAAGGAGATTGAGGAATCTGGAGCTCGCGCAATTGTGTTTACTGTCGACAGTGCTGGACCTGGTGTGCGCCACCGTGCTCAGCGTTACTCTGCTGGTTCGGCAGATGTTGATTACTCTGCATTCACATGGCAATACTACCAGAAGCTGCAGAACTTCACCAGACTGCCTGTTGTCATCAAGGGAATTCAGACAGTTGAAGATGCCAAGATGGCAGTCAAGTACAAGGCCCCCGCCATTGTCTTGTCCAACCACGGTGGCCGCAACCTCGACGGCAGCCCCTCTGGCTTCGAAGTTGCTCTTGAGATCCACCAAGAGGCACCCGAAATCTTCAAGCAGATTGAGGTTTACGCAGACGGTGGTGTCAGATATGGAAGTGATGTGCTCAAGATGCTTGCACTTGGTGTTCGCGCTGTCGGACTTGGTAGACCTTTCATGTATGCCAATGCTTATGGCACTGAGGGAGTTGCCAAGGCTGTTGAATTGTTGAAGGCTGAGATTGCTAGTGATGCTGCTCACTTGGGATTGAAGTCGATCAAGGATATTACACCGGACTACTACAAGTGGACGCCTAACAACTGGTACAGTTAGATGATAGAATTGGGAAGAAAATAGGAAAATGGGAAGATAGACGAAATCTCGCTGCTGCAAATTAAGGCATCAACCAACATGTAACAAATGTTCTGATGAACACATATACAATTGCTTTCGTAAACCAGAAGTATCTACTGAGAGTCGTGATACCATCAGCTCTCAACGGACTTGTTTGCTTTGAGAAAGATTCATGCATTTTGATGGCGTCAAATGAGCTTGTAATTCATCGTGAGAGTAGGGCGGGAGCAACAAGAGAACTGCACACAAGCAAGAGGTATTCATGTGTTCTTGTGTGCGTTCAATTGAATGAACAAACTGTCACATATAGAGTGAATGGATGATCAAGGACGAACGAGGCAGGTACAAGGAGCAAGAGCAGACTCGGAGCTGGATCCGATTGCTCAAGGGTCCAGCGGTCGGGAACGGTGGACATTTCGCGTGCCGTCGCTTCCTTTTCGTTGCCGCCTTCCACCAGGGATTGCACGGTTAGGAAGTTACGCCCGCGTCTAATCAGGGTCCTTCCTTGTGGACTTTCGCTCCTTCCATCTCCCAAGCCGTCGGTATCCGGTTGGGTGTTGCATTCCTTCCAGCAATGAAACACACCGACGATTATACACCTGGTCCGGCGGGGAGGCCATCGACAGCGACAAAGACGACGCCCTCAAAGACGCCCACAACGGCGACCCGAGGGCCTATGGAAGATCTGGTCAACATGAATGTCAGCGACATGTCACCCGAACAACGAACGCGCTTTGAGATCAAGAGGGAACATGAGTTCTACAGTTATTATGAGCCTATTCGCGCTCTTGCAACCAGGGAGATGGACTGGACAGACCTCAATTCCGACGAAGCAGTCGCCAGACACCGGCCCTCCCAATCGTCCGACAAGGCCTTAACTGCCTTCTGCCAGCTCGCTGCTATTCGCCTAAAGATGCGTCGTGCCATGATCTTCTTTTTCGACACGACGCACGCCTACATCCTCGCCGAAGCCACTCGCACCCTTTCCCTCCACGACGATAATTCTTTCGATGACCAAGACGATGCACTATGGTTGGGCACCACAAAGATACCTCGCGGATTCAGTGTATGCGAACACGTATGTGAGCCAAGGGTACAAATTCAGCGAGCCAGTCTTGCAGACTAGCAATGATGGGGAACTCGATCCATGAGCTGGTTCGCTGCACAAGTACCATTTCTTCTTGCAAAAAGACTCTGCTGACTGTATCTTCACATCAAGACTGTCAACCTTCCGTCCAACGGAGGCACCAATGGCGAAGACAAGGACTCGTTTCACATCATCCACATCATCAACAACCTTACAGAAGACACGCGCTTCTGTAATCGCCCTTATGTCACGAGCGGTCCACGCGCGAGGTTTTACGCTGGTGTACCCATTACCACTCCCAAAGGCTTGAAGATTGGTGCTTTTTGTGTCCTCGACGACAAACCACACGAAGGTCTGACCAAAAAGGAAATCAGTTTTATGGAAGAGATGGGAAGTGCTGTCATGAGCCACCTCGACATGATCAAGGCAAAGGTCGAACAG